>RJWT010036999.1:0-13148 GCA_004365215.1 Cuniculus paca | reverse complement strand
GTAAATGAAAAACAAGTTTATGTCGAAAAAATAACCTTTGATGTTCTGTATTCTATTTTATATTTTTTCTTTCAAATAACAAAATTATGCACTTAGATTTTTTTATTTTAGAGGGAGTAAAACATAAAAATGACCTGATATTGGATTTCAAATATATGACCGTTGAAAATCTACTGTTAGTATATTGCATATTGTTATCCTCTGAATAGTTGCTCAGACTGCCGGTTTTAGGCGTGCAAAGTCAATCAAACAATAAAAGGTTGTTTCTTTAATTGCTGTCATTTCTGTCCATGTTCCTTCAAATCAGCAAATGCCTATGAGGGATGAGGGCTGTTCTCTTTGGGCCTGGGTGCTGGCTGGCTCATGGCCAGGCATGGCTTCATCCTGGTTCTCCCCATCTGGCATGGGCTCCACTGGCTCAGGGAAGTGGGTTGTGACCTCCATCCTAGTTCTTCCCCTGGCTGGTGTGTCACACGTAGATATTTATTTTAATCAAATAAACTGCAGATATATATTTTAATCAAATAAACTGCAGAAAGTTTTACTTTATTTACCTTTAAAATTGGAAGGAGTGTTCTCATTAGATCACCTATTTATTCAAATCTATGTTTGCATGCATGTGTTAGAACTTACGTAGTCACTAAGTAAAAGAATTTTGGAGGTCTTGCCAGAACTCAGCTATTCTGGGTTTCTTACACCTGACAGAAAAAGAGATATTTATTGTTGAAATTTCTAAGCACTTAATAGTTCTATATACAAATAAGTTTTAGTAATCCTCCATTAAATTTCTAATATTATTTAGGAACTATCTCAGGAAACCAGTGGTCCCTATCTCTTCTTTTCTCATCTTTTGGAATAATATTTTCACTTGATACTCAAGACCAAGGTAATTTCATGTAACTATTGTTTTCATTCATACTAGGATACACAGAATTTGAATAACCATGTGCAAATACCATTTTTAGTTCAATGGAATCATACTTTTTAGTTACTGGTGAGAATATTACTAACTTCCAAACTCAGAGGACAAAAACCAAGATTTTTTCCTTGTGGAAAGTTTTTACAGAAAACACAGCTTGCATATGGCCCAATAGATGGGATTATAAAAGACCAAGCTTAATTGCCACCTTTTTAGTTAGGTCATGGATTCTTCCTATAGGAGGAAATGTTGTATACGTAGAAGGCTGGATGATAAATACAGCACCCCACCCCAGTAATAATGTGCAGCCTAGTTGTTGTATGACCTGAATTTTCAATAAAATATTTCACCATATTAACTGCCAAATAACTTCACATAATAAGACTAACAACTCACAGGTACAGGAGCCCATTAGCACACATCTTTCACTGTAAGTTAAATTCCTTTGTCTGAAGCAGTATTTTATGCATGATTTCTGCAATTCCTCCAATAAAATTATCGGCATGAGTTGCATCATTTATTGGAAAAATTTTAAATTACGATTCAATTTGTTTAGTAGCTATGGCATTGCTGAGTTTATTTTTTTTCTTCTTCTTGAGTCATTCTTGATAAACTGTAATAATTTAGAAAATTGACTCTTGCATTTAATTTTTAAATTTTGGCATAATGTATTTTACAATATTATGAAGAGTGGTCATTACTATTTATTGTAACATATTTATATCCTCTTTTCTGTTACAAACAATATTATTGTTTTATTTTTATTCCTTTTTTCTTAATTTTAGTTGTCAAAATTCATGTGCTTTATTTATTCAAAGATGATGGACTAGACAAGTAGGTAAATAAACTCTTTGATCTTTAACTTTACTATAATCTGTTATTGTGTTTATATCTGCCTAATATCTGGAGGTTTATGCAATTTGTAATCTAATTTATTGTTACATTATTAGCTGATTCACTTTCTGCTTTTCTTCTTTCCTAATGTCAGCACTTTTATGTTACAAATTTCTTTTTAAGTAATTTTAAGTGTTCTGCAATTCTTACTGAAAGTATTTTTACCATTGTCATAGTCAACTCATGTTGCCACAACAAAATATCTTAGGCAAGGTGGTTTAAACAAGTATTTTTCACAATTCTTGAGGGTAAGAAGTTTGGTATTAAGGTGTGAACAGTCTACTGCTTCACAACCCAACATCCATGTGCATTTTTCTAATCTTATTTATCTTCTCCTGAAAGAAGGCAAACAAATTCTTATGAGTCAATATATTTACCTCTGGGAGATGTTAAATCCTGTTCTGGTTCATCTGTATAGTCTAGAATATAAAGTTATATTTAAAATTTACTTGATGACAATTTGCTTTATAAAAATATCTATGAAATGGAAGAATAATTATTATATTCAAATGTGTAAATAACATCAAGCACATATAGTTACTAAGTACTTGTTTTTATAACTTGTTGTGAGATCATCTTTAACACTGATAATTTACATCAGACCTTACCGCTTTAAGTTTTCTTTCTCCGTCTTTTTTTCTTCCTGAAGAAGCACTTTCTATGGTCAGACGTCTTTACTGACAGAGTGTCACACTCTTCATTAAGCCTTTAATCATCCTGACTTACTGTGTTGCCTTTTTCTTCTATGCATAAATAGATTCACCTTTTGTTGAAGGAAAATCCTCTTGCATAAAAAAACCTATAAAAATGTACATATCACATATTTTTCCTGAAATGAATGCTGCTGTGTAATCGAGACCCAGATAACAGTTAACGTTAACACATTCTGGAAACTCTTTTTGCACTATCTTCCAAGCTTGCTTTTCTTTCTCCTCTGAGATTACCCATTACCTTGAATTTAAACACTTTAGACTCTTACCTGCTTTAAAGTTTTATGTATATGAAACAAATTGAATGTATATCCTGCTGCATTTGGAACACTTTTCTTAATATTTTTGTGAGGTTTATTAGTGTTATTCATGAGTCTTATTTTATTTGTTTTTTCATTATATTATGATGAAAATTTGAATAGTTTCCAATATTTCACTATGAAAAGTAGTGCACATATACATACATTTTAGTTTGTTGCTACTTATAAACAATGCATGCACTTCAGTAGAATATGTTTAAGGTGGAGAATTGTTGGACCATAGGAGATGCCTACTTTTAACCCTTACTAGAGATAAATCACTTAGTTTTCCAGTAAACTTTACTACTGATCTTGAAAATGTTAAATGATACATGAGAAAATGTCTAGCATTCCAATCAGAGCCTCCACACTTGAATTGCATAGTAGACCTAACTTCCCTCTTAGTATTTCTGTCAGCCATTCCAGTATATCCAATCTTTCCCTACTTTCCCTGTCCAGTCACCAAAAACATCGCCCAAATACCCAGATGGCCTTTTGATGTCAGCCACTGTTGCGTCCCCTTGTAAAGACATTCCTCCCTCACAACATAAGACTCCTAAACAAGCCTCAAGTTAAAAGCATGGAAAGGAAGCTGTTCAAGTGGTTTATTAAATAAAATAATGGAAGGAATCGTTGCCACTTTTTAACAGTAGATTGTAGACCCATATATCATGACTAAGCGAAAGGACCTCTTGGTATTAATCTCACAGAAACACAAACAGCTAAAGACAGTATCATATAGGACAGGATCTTAACTTGGCAGTATGCTGTCTCTGACTGGCGTGGCACATATCTTCATTTGGTCATTTGTGTGTTATGCAATGCCAGCTGCTTTTAGGTGATAGAGTACGTGGTCAATCTCTGAACTCTGATACTCATTCCTGGGTCTATTTTGAGAAGAAAGTTTGTGTGAGACAATTCAGTAATGAGTAAACATTTGATAAAATATTGAATAGTACTGCTAGCAAATACAGTACTTTGCATTTCAAAAAGCTACACCTTTTCTAGGCTAAGTGGTATTTCATTAAAAAGAATATATTCCTTTCTAATTAAGGTGATTTAAGATGACATTTCTATTCTACAAGCTGTAATCAAGTTTTGGATTTGATTTTCAACTGCACCAGTTTTTTTAGCTCTTGTTATCTGCCTATCCATTAACTGTCTCAGGGATTGGCTGAGATTTACATATTTGAACTATTTGTTTTCCTGCTGTAAAATATGTAATGTCATCAGAAAATGATCATTGCTGAATGTCATGGAGATACCAAAGAAAGTAAATTAGTGGTAGAAGGTAGGAAATATGTAGAAGCTGAAAGAGGATTTGGTAACAGAGAAAGGTGTGTCCAAACCTTCATCTTCATAGCATTTTTCCCCATTTCTTCTTTTGATCACCACAGAAATTTGAAAGAAAAGTAAAAAAAAATTTACAAAGTCACAGAATTACTAGTACTTCCAAAGGAGGAAAGGGATTTTACTTTAAAGGAATGAATAGTTTGGGTCAGCATGCACCTAAGATATCTGTAAAGTATGGGATTATATCCTCAAAGTTCTGGATGAAGAGGGCTAGAACTTAAGACAGAGACGGGGGGGGAGAGAGAGAGAGAGAGAAAAAATATTACTGTGGAAGTACTCTTCCACAATACAAAACTTCACAACTGGATAGGAATTTGGAAAATTGTGCTACCTTGCTGTTATTATGAATCTTGGAAATGTGAAAAAAAATTAACGCCCATACTGCTACCTTGCATGCAATGCAAAATTCTGTTACAGTCTAGAGGGGGCAATCTGCAACCTTTGAAACTATACTCCCAAAACATTAGCACACCCACGTTATATCTCTCCCTCTCCCTGAGGAAAATAGGACAAATTTTAGCAACTCTTAAAGATCTAACGGGTGTAGTGGTGGTGGCCTTCATTTCCTCTTCATTGAATTAATTACCTATCTCCAACAGAAGTCAGAGCTTGAAGGGCAGCAATGGACTCCCACAAACCCGTCCAAGAATTATCCTCATTTGCAGAAGCCTTCCAGAAATAGACGTTTTGATAGAGCATTTTAGCACAACACGAGCTCATGGTGGCTCAGAACTTTCCTGAAAGCGAGTACATTTTACCCTGTCCAGGTAGTCAGATGTGTAGACCACAGTGGTGCTGGCATGTGGAAAGTAGCTTAGGAAGGAGATGATTGATGCTGTCATGACCCAGAGACAGCATGACACTGACAGAGCCGTGGCTTTCCCATTCCCTTTCTGTGTGCAAGTTTCGCTAAGAAACCGGGATAGCTGGGTTGAATGATATTTCTATTTTTTGTTTTTCTGAGGATTATATACTGCAAATATGTACTAAGAAAACAGAAAAAAAGAAAAAGAAAAGAAATACACCAAGGTAACAGACGTGCTATTCCCACACTGGCTGAGGCCAATATGTGAATCAGAGTAGTGCCAAGGGGGCAGGGGGTGAGGCTGTCACCGAGATGGTGTGCTGTGCATATCTTCCCTAAAATCAAGTCACTAATTCCTCCACATGCTGGGAATGTTGACCTCTGCTGGGAATGTTACTCCTGCCGAAACTGTTCTTTGCCGAAGATCACTGCTTTGTCCAAAGCTACACCCTTTTTTTTTTTTTCAGAGCAATCACACAGCCAATATTTTGCTGGTGAGTGAATGCACACTGCAGCTCCGACTTGTGAACTTACAAAGGATTTGACTGGGTCTTGTGCACTCAAGCAAAGCCAGGCTCAGCTTCTGGCTCTGACTCATTTCGGGCTCCTCACAGCCGAGCTGAGATCATTCTCCAGAGAACCACCCTGCAGAGTTGAACGCGTACTGTAGATTTCCATTTCAGAGCCTACCTCTCAATAATCTGACTTAAACCGAGATAATGCCAGTATATTTACAGCTGTGAGTATATAATGACAATATACAGACAAAGTCATTTGATTCTGCATCCCATATTGAAAGATAAGGAATTTATTATTGTCTAGTTCATTCATGATTGCATTCAAAAAGTGGGTGTGTAAAATAACAAAATGCAACACATGGCTGAGTTCTTTTTATTTTTTTACATTAGAAAACATTTCTGCATTGATATACATTGAAAATAATTCTCATTCATATTTCATTAAGAAAGCAGTAGCAAACTTTTTTTTTTTTTTTTGCGGCACTGGGGATTGAACTCAGGACCTCATGCTTGCCAGGCAGGTGCTTAGGCCGCTGAGCTAAATTCCCCGGTCCAGCAAATTGTTTTTTTAATTGTTTTGCTTTGGTTTTGGTGCCAGGAATCGAACTCGGGACATTGTGCTTGCCAGGTAGGTGCTGTACAGCTGAGCTGTATCCCTGGACAGCTGTTTTAAAAATGAAATAGCTAGGGAATTTTTAATTAAGCTGTTGATCTTAATGACAAATAATTTTTAAAATTTTCGTAGTTAACTCAAAACCTTTATAACTGATTCCTTATCAAAGCAATCACCAGTACATAGAAATAAACGCAGTTCAGTTTACTCCATTCACATCCAGTTATCTTCCCTTTATAAATGTGACAGACTGGTTCTGAGTTTGTTGGTATCAAGATAACCCTATCTGTACATATTATATAAAGTTGTCATTATACTGTACAAAGTAATAATTTAAAAATAATTTTTAAATAACACATAAATCACTTATTTCAGTTTTACTTTTATTATATTCAAGATAAATGTTCATAATCAAAAATTAGAAAATTTCCTTTTCATTTTCAACACACTTTCTAATAGAGACAAATTAAACCATCAGGATCTGCATCCATGGAAGTTATTTTTCTAACTGCAAATATATATACGTGCATAGTATATTTTATTAATGGAATAATTTTAACAACTTATCATTTTTGATAATATATGTTAGTTCCTGTTGCAATATTTCTAGGTAAGGGTTGTTTTTCTTCTTGAAAGAATGGAAAATGCATCTAAAGGAGAATTTATTCAAAAGACCACACTAGTCTTTTTTTTTTAAAAATGACACCAGTGGCCTGAATGGATCAAGCAGTGCAGGAGATGACTTCTCTCATCTTCAGTCTTTTTCAGTAGTTCCCTGAAACTCCAGCTCAGTGCCATCTTTTTGTATTCTGCAATTAGTATTTGGTATTCCTCAGTCACAAATTTCATAATTCCTGCCCTAGATTCCTCCAGGGCTATAACTTCTCTTTATGACTCTTGAACTCCAAAGAAAGCCTACTTCCCAGCTCTTCTCTACATTATGGAGCAACTCATGGGAGCTTGGTCAGACTTAGATTAGTGCAAATATAGTATAGATGAGGTTTGGGTTATGTAATACTAAGGTCTCAGAAGAAGCTACAAGTGGGAGCATTTTATCCTAAAATCAGTGGTAAGTTGTTAACAAAAATAAATATATTAAATAGAATAGGCTCTGAGATATACTGTATTCTGATTAAATTTGAATCCTTCTTGAGTATTCATTGATAATATGAATTTGGGGGGGGCACCAGGGATTGAATTTATGACCTTGTGCTTGCCAGGCAGGCACTTAGGCCACTGAGCTAAATCCCCAGGCCTTGTCTTTTTGAGACAGGGTTTCACTATGCCATTCAGGCTGGCCTTGAGCTTACTTTGTAGCCCAGGCTGGTCTTGAACTCACAATGATCCTCCTGTCTCAGCCTCCCAAGTGCTGGGATTACAGGCGTGAGCCACCACGCCCGGCAATAATACTAGTTTTAATCTCACATTTTGTTAAGCCCAAGCATTGGAAAAGAGCTAAGAATATTAGCAAGAAAGCAATGCAAGGAAATAAATTGTCAACAAGTTCGAATCATCTGGTTCCTAGGAGAAACAATCTCTCAGGAGCAGTCCTGCACTAGATCTTAGCCAACAGGTCAAGAAGCGATCTCTCAATGGTCCTATAAAGACAAAACCATAAAAAATGAAGGGACAATTCTGCTTCTAGACTGGTGAAGTGAAAGGCTCCATGGAAATTTCCTCTAGCAACTTTGACAAGGACAAGAGGGTGGACTTTCCATTCCCAAAACTCTCTACAAAGTTATAGTAATCAAGTTACAATAATCAAATATAGTTATCAAGATTGTGAGGCATTGACATAAAAATAGACATGGAATTGTGGCATGGAACTGAGAAACCACAAATAAACTCTCACAGTTTTGGTCTGTTGCAAGGAAAAAGACTGGCAGTGCCTCCTAACAGAGAAAGAAATCTCTTTCTATGAATAATTTTGCAGTAATTGGCTACCTCTACTCGAGAAGGTGGTACTTTATTTCACTTAATATACAAAAAAAAAAAACTTAGAAGTGGATCAGAAGTTAAACATTGAATATTAAAATTATGAAAACTCATTGAAAGGAAGTGAAAAACAAACTTTCATGACTTTTAACTCAGCAATGATCTGACATTCTTCAATGTGCCACAAACATGGCAGGCTACAAAAATAAGTAAATTAGACTTTGTAAAAATTTTTATTATTTGCACTTCAAAGTACATGGGCATCAAGGCAATATATTGAATGGGAGAAAATATTTGCTCTGTAAAAGCTAAATCAAAGCAATTCATAATTTTTTGATATTAAGAAAGTGAAACATGCAGAAAAACTGAAAGGTAATCATTTTGATATAAGTACAATATGGGTTGTTTTGAGATGTGTATGTATAAATGGCAAGGTTTTTCATTAGGTTTCAGTACTTTAAGTTTGGATTTTTAAAAAAACTCTCAAAGGTTTTGATGAAAATTAAAATTATCTTGAATAAAAACTCTGTAATTTCAACCAATCTCATTGTGACATTTTGATTTCAAGAGAATTTTTATTTTGGAAACTGGAATTCAAGATATAGAACAGAGTGACTGAAACTTTGACTTTAGCCTTCTCACCATGCAAAGAAAAGTGGAAGCACGTGGACATTAAGGGCATTGGAGAGGATCTGAGGAAAATAAGAAATCTTTTCTCTGATCTAAAAAAATTTTTAAAAAAATTAACTGGTATTTTGTATCCTTACAGTTAGAAATATTCTGTTTTGGAAAAGCTTATGAGTAGATGATCTCATGAAAAAGTCTAAAATGTAAATTGTCTGTGAACATACCATTTAAAATGACAATTTGGATGTTTAATCAAATGTAGATATATGCTGCATGAGAATACTGCTGAACTACAGATATTATGTTATATATAGCTAGAGGCCTTTATAACTCATGCATCAAGGGAAAATTCTGGCAAAAAAAATATTCAAATCCTGTTAGTTACTTCTTCATTTAAATCTGGGGTTGATTTGGAACTAAATCACAAATTTTATGTGACTAATTTTTGTTTTATTACATAAAAGCTCACAGAAAAGTAGCTCAATTTGGAGGCCAGGACTGCAGCTAAATGGTAGAATGTTTGCCTAGCTTGCTCAAAGCCCTGTGTTTGATTAGCAGCACTATAAAAAGGTAGCAGGATTTTTTTTTCCTATGAGGTATTGATTTTATGTGATTTCTGGTAATCATTATTCTTTTCTTCTAGTGTCTGAGTTCATAAATTATGTATACATAATTATGTATACTAGCTAAATTAATATAATCTAACAAGAAAATCATTTTAACTGAAAGACACAGTAGTTTGAAATACTGTAAAGGAAATAAAAAGAGTAAGAATCAAAAATAATTGTTTGAATACACAAGACCAAAAAATTCACAACTGCAAATGCGATTCTATTTCACTTGGCCATATGATACATTCCAGAACATTACAGGTATATTTGAAATATCACATGGCTCCTGTAAACTCTTTCAGTAGGAGGACCAAGGTGGCCATTACACACAGAGGAATGATCATGGGATTTATCTCATTTTTCTCTGTTAAATGGCACATCTTTTTGTGATGAATTTTGAATTTTTCTGTTTTATTAAATTTTCATGACTGCCATGATAACAATGCGTTCACCGAAATTTATCAAAATTTATTATTGATAGAGGAACACATAAAAGGCACTGTGTCACATGTCCAGAGATTCCAGTGAAGTAGCCCAGGAGAGTCAGTGGCCACTGCCAGATTCAATAGACAGGAATCGTCACCAGAGCCTCTTGGAAGCAGTTTTCTAATGCCTTGATTTCAGTGAAGTGAAATGAACTGAACATGTACCACTAGAAGTAGAAGAAAATAAACTTCTGTTGTTTGGGGTCCCAGATTTGTTAGAATTTATTACAAGAGTAATGCAGACCTTATGTAACCATGAAATGAAGCAATCAGACGTCTTTTCCTGGCTACCTTGAGTGACTATTACTCATCTACTAATGAAAACTTTGGCTTCACTTCTTTTTTTCACCCCATAGATAAAACATTAAGAACACTGTTTTCTGACAACAACAAAACCCAGTTTTACATTTCCTAGGACAATCTCCAAAACCACCAAACATGAACCCAAACCCTACTGTGTAACAAGCATCCCCACACACATCTAATTCCCTCTGAGCTACTCCAGTGTTCCATTTGTGTGCCCACTGCTTTTCTGCAATGATTAATAAGCACAACTTAGCTGGATTCATGTGGCTATCTACAGGTTGCAGTTGGGGACTGGAACAACCATCCTTACTGCTTTCATAATATGTGTAATCTTTGATTATTTCTATTATTCTCTCTGTCTCTGTCTCTCTCATCTACAGTTGACATATAGTCTTGTGGAAAGTGTGAGTTCCTTTTCTACTTTTTCTCTCTACTTTCTTTTCTTCTCTTTTTTTCTGAACAGGAATATTTTTTGTTCTTTATTCTTTATAAAAAATGTATTTTATTAATAAATATTTGCAGTACATGCATTTTGCAATCATCTTGTGGAAGCGGTACATATACAAAATACAATGATTTCTTGCAGATGGGGAGGGGTATAGGAGACCAAGGGTAAGGGATAAGGGGCTAGTGAGAGGGGATGAGGAGTCAGACAGAGTGAAGATATACCAGGTACAAAGTCCCAATAACCTCAATGAACATAGATATTTTATGCTATGAACATGAACTAAGATTGGTAATATCAATATGAATGAAAAGGGGGAAAGGAGAACGAGAAGAAGAGGGAGGTAGGGGGAGGGAAGGAAATTTGAAAACATAAATAGGAAATGTATTTTCCTGATGGAGGGGTAAGTAACTTCATTCCTATAACATTATTCAAAACCTGAAATTCTTAAGTAATGTCTCCTTCCTCTCCACTACCCTAACTACTATGCCGTTTTCTGCACAGCAACACTGCAAACTTCTTGCCCGCCCCTCTACCATTGCTTAATAACTGCTTTTAGACTGTGAGAGGTTTATAAGGCACACACTTTCAGCCTAATCAATTATTACTTACATTCAATAGAAATAGTACCTAAAATTGAGAGCTGAAGAGTGAGATGATGCTGAAAGATAATTTTGTAATGTACCAAAAATGGATTTTTCTGATTGAGGAATGCCTTTCACTAGCTCTTCAGACATTGCATGGTGTGCTTTTCATCATCTGCATTTTAAAACTCTTTGCACCAATGGTAGAATTTAGTGTTAAAATTGCTACTCTGTCTTTGTTTAATCAATGTACCCGATTGTTTTAATGGCCTATAAAATACTGTGGTATACTTTAGATTACAGTCTGTCAATAGAGAATTAGGGTTGTAATTAGTAAAACAATGATGATGTAAGACCAATAAGTCTTCAGGCTTCAGTGCCTACAGGTACTGACAAGAGCTGTTGTCTTTCGGGATCCTTGGAGTAGATGGTCCTAAGAACAGCCATAAAATATCACTAAAATACAGAAAAGAACCCTGCATTATCATCAAAGAAATCAACATAAGGAGGTGCACCAAAGGCTGGTACCATTCCTTCCTTTTGCCTTTCCTTTATCCCTTCTCTCCTTTTGTCTCTCTTCTCTCTCTCTCTCTCTACACACACACACACACACACACACACACACACACACACACACTATAGAACAGTCTTTGTTTTTGTTTGTTTGTATTGGTGTTTGAGTTGAGATAAGGTCTTACTAAGTGGACAGCTTTCCCAGGCTAATCTTCAATTAGTAGTCCTCCTGCCTCAACCTCTTAGAATGCCAGAAATACAGATGTGCACTACTCTGCCTGGCCTAGGATACTGTTTACTTTGCTGACAGTAAAATAAAGAGGACAGGATTCTTCCAGTGAGAACCCAACATTGCCAAATCCAGTTTCACTAGTTCTTGAGTCACTCACTCCATAACTTAACATAAATTTTCTGAGAAATGTTCAAGAACATAAAGGAACATTCTAGCCAACTTGCAAAAAGCAATTATATTCATCAGTAGGACACCTATTATAAATTCAGTGAATGTTTCATTCTTACTATTCCCATTTGCCCCTACAATTCTCACAGGAATAACTTAAGGCTTCCGCATTTACCTTGCAGTAACTCTGGAAGTGTATACAGTGTAATGTTTCACTTTGGGTTGTCCTCTGCTTTAAAATTTACACATAAAAAATTATGAGATACAATCACGATACACATTTCTGTTCCATTAGGATGAGATGCAAGTCCTTTTTAAAGACAACTCCAAGAACATTTTTATATTTTATTTACATATTGAAAAAAAGACAGTTTTGCTTCAGCCTCAAAAAGTATGTTTATGCAAAATTAAATGAATGCCAACAGCAAGCTGAGTTTTTTTTTTTCTGAATGGGAAAGGGGATTAGATGCTCCTGAACTCTAGCCACATCCATATAGCAGACTGTAGATTTCTTCTGTAGCTCCCTCACGTTCCCTTTACCCATCACCCTGACACTGTCTAGGGAAAGCGTGGTCAAGACTGAGCTACATGACCCTGAGCTGAGATTTGGACCCTGACTCTAATTCAACACATAAGCCCTTTCCCTCACTAAGTTATAACTGAGGTCCTCGAGAGCCAGACTGACTACTTCTGGGAATTGAACAAACGTAAATTTAGAAGCTGACCTGCACAGACAAAAATGAACCAGAAAGCAGCCTGCAAGAAAAGCCCTCAGAGAGACAGCTCTGCTGGGCCCAGGCCCTGGCTCAGGTGTTTCAAAGCCCTGGCCACATCCCTGTGCTCTGCTAGAGACCTCAATATCCTGGAAACAAGTTTCATTTTTATAATACAGTGCAAGAGAAGTTCTGTTGTTCTTTTTTTTATAACCTAAAGATTCTTAATTAATCCAGTCCTATATTCAGCTATGAAAAATTTCTAAATAAGAGTGGCAGGGCCCACCCCAGGAGATCCAAACTCAGCTTGAGACTCAGCAGGAATGAATAGGGACGCTGGTCTCTCCCAGTATGTTTCTTTAAAGCTTCACTTATCATTTTGATGCTCAGCCAGGGTTGAAAATCCCCATGAATACAG
>RJWT010036998.1:0-13142 GCA_004365215.1 Cuniculus paca | reverse complement strand
TACATTTAATTTCCTCAGAGAATTGAAAATATTAACATCAAACTTCAATAAATATTGGAACAATAAAATATTTTCTGATTATCTTCACAGGTTTGTGATTGTTTAAATGGTAATGATTAACAGTATTTTGATGTCAGCACAAAATATCATTTCCCATGAAGGATATATTCCAAGACCCTCAGCACACCAACTGCTTCATACATTACTTTTCCTAGATGTAGTATATATGATATAGATTAATTTATAAGTTATTTACAGCTAGAAATTAAAAATAGCTAATAAAACAAACATTATAACAATATACTGTGTTATGGTTGATACATTGTGTCAACTTGAACAGTTAAGAAGTTTAACTGAGGGACTCAGCAGGGAGCCAGGGTTCTTACTGCAGGGAAGGCAAGGATATTTTGTGAGTGTTACACCCACCCTGAAGGTTGGGGGTGGGGGGGTGGTCTGTGTACAATATAAGGGAGGAGAAGAGGCTTGCGTTTGCTCCCTTTTTTGCTCTGGCTGCTGCCTTGAAGTATTGCCCCAGTGCATGCCACTCTGCCTTGGAGCCAGCTGATTATGGACTGAAATCCCCAGAAACAGTAAGCTAAATAAACCTTTTCTTTCCTAATTTTGGGTGTCAGGTGTTTGTCTCAGCAACGAGAGAAAAGTAACCAAGACATACTGCAATAAGTATTTTCTGTATGTTCTCTGTTTATCTCTTTTAAGATATTTTGGCTATGATATATTTTCAGATGATAGGTTATGGAAGCTACAGAAAGCATAAAAAAATTCTCTAATTGTAACTAACCATTCATGTTAAAGAGAAAAAGGAAAAAATCAATCAGTTATTCTTCAGTTTACTAAAAATCTGAAGAATTGTGCTGTTCTATGGTGGGCATATTGTATATGTAGTTTTGGTCAACTTACATAAATAAAACAAATGTATGCAGATATAAAAATATAAACTAGTATGTAAGTGCAGATCATAATTCCTGACAAACTTTTGTTAAACTGAGACAGTCATGACAAAAGAGAACTGATAATCAGAAAACTGGTATTAATTGGAGACTCTTCTTCCACCTCTTAAATATTGACATGGTCTCAGGTATTATTCTTTATTTGGTTTTGCTTTACATTTACTCTCTCCTGTGAATGAAATCAAAGCAGATATTGCCAGTACATCTATTGCTGGTTCCAGTGGAGCAGCAGCAGCAGTGCCATACGTGCAAACTCTTTGCCAAAGTAGCCATGGGTTGGTTTGTCTAGCTTTGTCAGTAAAAGCACAAGCCAGTGAACCACACTATTCACCACCTCAACCCATCACATGACATATTCATGTATCCATGCCTTGTGAATTGAGCTCTGTCCTCACATGTTGCTAGGCAACTTCTGTATCCATGTTGCTCTAGCGTGCTGGTGAGGGCTCTACTGACACAGTAGAGCCTTCTATATTTATGAACATAATAGGTTTCAGTAAATGCAAGATTACAGAATCTTCATTTTTGTGAAAATTCTATTTACAATTTTAATTTTGCATGCTGACATGTAGAATTTTTCATCAGATACTACTAACAGCAGCAAAATAACAACATTATCACTTTAATTATCATCGATATGCCTATGACTCAAATATTTGTATCTCCAAACAGAATCTTCATATCCTATCTTTGTGAATAAGCTATTGGCTTTAGTGCATTAACTTTTCAACCTAATTTGAAGTAGGATGATTAAACTGCATCATTCCTGTGCTTTCTTCCACTTTTGACATACAATAATTCTAATTCCAAGTAATCAGATATTTGTAACTTTGATACCAAAAAATATTTATATGCTCGATGCATTTCTTCAATTCCATAATCACTATCCTGTACCTTAGCTAATGATAAAGTAGTTAAATCCTAAAATATTATGAAGTAACCATCTCTACAAAGTCTAATAATTCTCAGTTAAATAATAACAACAGGTATAAACTATCCTCAGAGGCACTAGCTGAGATTCTTCTACTTAGCTAGGAACTTCATGATTCTTTGGGGTTTGATGGTAGTATTTTCTAACACCCTGAGAATCAAAATTGCTAACACCACATGTTGAGTTATTAGACCATTGTTGAGAAAATATGCCTTGTAATAGAAATGAAAATATATGTGCTGCCACTGCTCTCTCTTAGGAGTTTTATAAATGGATTTTAAAATGACTTTGTCATATTTAATAGGTTGTTCATTTCTGAGAAAGAAATTTCACCTGCCCACAGCCCTTGCTAGTTTCCTACCTCTCAATGGCCTACGATCAATTCTTTGCAGCCTAATTCATTCTTTCTATCTTCAAGGTAACAGAGAAGGGAGGATTTTTTTAACCATCACTTTAATGCCCAGTATAAGGCATATTTTAATCACTTTATTTTCTTATTTATGTGAATTTCTGCAAACAATTACAAGGCACTACTCTAATTTTTGAAGAGACATCAGGGGAGACACAGTCTAGTACAAGCGGCAGCAAACATAAAATTGAACTAGAAGTAATGTATATTTAAATGTCACATAGTTACTGTTATGGTTTAGATCCAAAATGTCTCCCCAAATGTTTATGAAAGTTGGGGGGGGGTGATTGGATTATGGGAGCACTGTAGCTGAATTGCTCTTAGGAAGTGGGCCTTGGCTGGAATTGGGTTTCTTGGGTTGTGACCTGTAAGGGTATTTCCTTGTCCCCAACTCTTATCTCTCTGCTTGCTGGCCAGCAGGAAGAGAACAGTTTTCCTCCGCTATGCCCTTCTGCCATGCCATCTTTGCCTTGTAGCAGGCTGACCACAGATAGAAAATGTTAGTAAAAATATACCTTGCCTCCTTTAAATAGTGGGTATCAGGCTTTGTGTCTCAGTGAGGATCAAAGTGACTAAAACAGGCACACTGTGAATGATTCTATTATGACAAAAGTATCATAAAAACACAAAATATCAGAAGAAAGCCCTAAAATAGAGTTTCAGAATAATGAAGGAAAGGATGACTAAGTTTTGTCCTCTCATAGTCATTAAGATGAATAATATTAACTGTAAACTGAGAATTTACAATATTCTAAATATTTAATTGTCATTTTTGCTAAGTATTTAAAAGGTAACTGAATTTAATGTGTTGTATCAATTAATAAGTACGCAACCTTTTGAGTTTGAGAAGCACTGTTAGATTAGAAACCTTACCTTCTCAGTTCTGAGCCAAACACATTCCTGTGGTCCTGCTTAAAGAACTCATTGCTTGTAGGCTATACCCAAAAAAGCAAGGTCAGCATCACAAGGACATGGACTCAAAGCAGACACAGCCATGGGTGCAGTGGGAAGGACCATGTGCTGGGAATCATCTAGTGCACTTGTTCAGTTTCTGCATTTCTGGGACTGCCCACAATGATACTGTTTGCTCAAAGTTTGGATTGGGGCTCAGGCGTTTTCCATCAGGCTCCCATGCTGCTGACTAAAAGATCACGCTTAGGGTAGCTTTGCCTTGCACTGGGCTCTGAGGCCAGTCCAGTGTTATCTGAATCTCAGCAACAGTATTAACTAGCTGTATGGCCTTGCCTTAGGTGTCTGTGGTGGATTGACAACTGGTTGGCAACTTGTAACAACCACCTGAACTGAATCAGCATGGTGCTGGGTGTGGAGGGCCCAACTGAGGATTGCTGCCAACAGCATAAAAAGGAAAACTGAAGAGGAACAGGAGGTGTTGTTGGTTCTCCTGTTGCTGTTGGTTCTCCTGGAGGGGCTTGTCGAGCTTCTTTTCTGATGTGAACTTGGCTGTTCTCATCAGAGGAGCTTGGAACCTTGTTGTCGCTGAGAATGGCTGCGGGTCACTTTGGGGGAGCTTTGGTCCTTACTTTGAGCATCACTTCCTGGCTCCTCAGGGGAAGATGTGTGCTCTTCAGCCTCTAGGAGAGACTTGTCATGCTGGTTTCCTGGTATGAACTCGGCTGTTCTCATTGTTGGAGGAGCTTAGGATCTCACTGTCACAGAGGATGGCTGAGGGACTTTCCAGGAGAGCTCCTGTACAGATACCTTAGTCTACTGGCACAGATCTTTCATCCCATTGTCACAGACTTTCTAACTTCCACAGCTGACCTTTGGACATTCCCAGTGTATATCTTTGAAAAAGACTTTCCGGAGACATTGTAGTGGACTCTACGTCTTCAGCAGGACTTGTGCAAGACATTGCCATGGGAATCAGTTCCTCAGCTGGATTCTTTGGGTGTTTAGTGTGTGGACAGATTTCCTGCACTCTTTCATTTGCATTTGACTCTTTCAGTGACTATTGTAAATTATGTTTCCTGTATTGCTTTCCTTGTAAACCCTGATTACAACAGGATCTCATATGTAAAATGAGGTTAATGGTAGTACCTACTCCTTTGGTGCTAAAGAAGAGTCAATGGATCAAGAAAGGTAAAGCGCTGATAAAAGTGCCTGCTATGCTCACTATCAATGGCATTATCATGCCATCAACAATATCATTACTTCTACTATAGGAAAATCACAACACACCTTAGTCATCAAATCCTGCTAGATTTAGAGGCAGAAAAGAAACTGACAGAGAGAAAGATGCAAAGACTGCTTAAATTACATGTTCTGTAAAATAGGAAGGAGCCAACAGATTAAAGAACAACTCTGAGAAGTACAGGTTGTGGGTGAATAAATGAGTTTATTAGGGGTTACTTATGGAAAGGTAGATGATTTGAGGGCTGCAGCTGGAACTACCAATAGCCCTGTGCTAAGCTCTCGGTTTTATAGGGCCCCACTTAAAACAGCAAAAACAGCGTGCAAAGAAAGACAGTTCCATGGAAAAACATGTGTACTCTTCCCTTCCCTATTTATCCTAAATAAGACACAGAAAGATATTGACAACAATAATTAATAATAAAATAGAGCAATCATAACTATAAACCATAATAAAACATTTAAATAAATAAATTGCTCATTTATGAATTTTACCATTTCATAGTTTCAGAACACCATTGATGAGATAACTGAAACTACAGAAAACAAAGTTGCAGGTGTGGGGGTGGTGGAGCTCTTATGGTAGCATTCTTGTTCAGTGGAAGCCCGGCGCAATGCACAACTTCCCTGTCATTAGAACTGCCTCTCCTCTCCTGTATGGAATTTTATTGGACTGGTACCTGATACAATTAAACAGAGCAAATTTTCATCTATCAAAAATGCAGGGCAAGTCTAACAGTGCTGCCCTTCCCAATCATACTCTCAGCGGCACCCAGGGCCTCACTGGTCCCAGTCTGCATTTTCCTGGCTTCTATACTCGCAGTGTCGCTCTTTGTACAGCTTGCTCACTCATGTCCATCAGTCCAAGGTTCACCCTCTTTTCCTTTTCTCTAACACACTCAAAACTTGCTTTTTCTCAGTCTGAATCCCTTAGGTCCTTGTTAAAAGCCCGGCTAATGTAAAGAGCTTAATTCATACTCAGGCAATAACGGTTGATGATGATAAGCAATTATTTCTCTTATTTAACAATCCAATCCGAACAATAATGCTAATGCTTAACTTCACAGAAAACCCAGGGGTGACATTCAAACCATTAAGCAATCAGCATGGTAAAATAATTAACCTGTAAATCTACATATACTTTTAAAATGTATTTTCAAATTTTCCCACATTTTCCTATAAATAAACCAAGTGATATAAATTATAAGCATTTATCATATCGTATAAGCAGCAATTCCACTGGTTCATTAAATCATCACAATGCTTTTAAGTCATCTATTGATTTTTATAAGCTTATATTTGATGTGGCTTTCCATAGTTCATGAAGCCTCAGCTTGCTCCATGATTTGACAATAAAGCGCAGGGCCAGTTCTCCTGACGACTTCCCTTAATAACGATAGCAGGAAAAAAATCTCACAGGTTATCTTGAGTGGGTGGGAGCCAAGGTTTGCCAACGCCTCCTCAGGTTCAAGTTCTCCCACTTTCTCTAAACCATTATGCCTCTCACCTCTTGTTCTCCTCTTTTTCAGGATGGTATTTTCTGGGCACACTGGTCATACACTGGTTGCCACTGAAGGTGCATGAGAATAGAGGAAAAGTAGAAGGAGGGCAGAGGCAGCCATATTGCTGTGGCTCTGCTAGATTTCCAGAGGGGACAACCAGACGTGGCAGAGTAGAGACAGACACAGAGTAAAGACGAACATACATGTTATTTCTTTTCACTCAGGTTTCTGCATAAGAAAGACATAACAAAACATTTGCCAAGGAAGAAAGAGGTAAAACGAAGTAGCACTGGTCTTGGGGACTTACAGTGGAGTCTGGAGGCCACAGTTACTTTGGTCTCAGACACTTCTGTGTCTGAACTTAGAACTGGGTTGCTTGTTTCCCCTCTTCCTCCATGCAAGCTGCCCATCGGAATGGGACAAACTGCACTTCCCTGAACCCTTGTTCCTAAGCCAAACTGACTTTCTGTACAACAGATCGGTTTCCCCTGCCAACCAAGAACTGAGGCCACACCCGATCCCTTTCTGAGGAGGACAATTTAAGTTTTGCCAAACAATGGGAATTGGTGACAAGTAATGCAATTTCCAAGCAACTTTTCAAATCTATAAGCACAGCCAGTGATTTTTAAACTTCGGAGTACATTTTGTATACATGTATGTATGTATTGCGAGGGTTTCCTTGACTTAATTTTTAAAACTTTTATTCATACATGTTTACAACACATGACGTTTTCATTCATCTTAGGAAACAGGTGAATGTACTGAATGCATATTATCTCCTTATTCTCCTCTGCACCCCCTCCTTTCTCTATCTCTACATTCCTTTTCCATATCTTCATTATTGTTGTTATCATTACTATTTTGTTATTATTATTATTATTATTAGTAGTAGTTGTAGTAGCTCATGTTTATGAGATATAATCTTTACATTCAAAAGATAAAAGTGGGTATTTGGCACATGCACATGACACATTTTAAATCTTTTTGCTTCTTCTTTCCATCTTTCTGAACCTCTTCAAGTGGAAACTTTACAGAGCCACGTTTTAAAAGTGAGAGAAGGTCTCACATCAATCATCTGTTATTCTAATTCAAAAAACTAAAAATAAAATATGCAACTTTTAAGAAAATCAAGGGAAGAAAGGAAATAATAGTAACGAAATTAGAAATCAATAAGATTTAACCCCCCTCAAGAGCAAACTTTCGAGACTGCTTGAATCTGTATTTTCCTGTGTTGCCAACTTAATGAGCCCAAATAAACATAAACTTCTTTGTTCTCACTTTCTAATGTTAAATGTATTGACTTCTGATTTTATTACTATTAGTTCTTTTCTTTTCTTGATTTAGTTATAACTTATTTATTATTTTTACTTTTTAAGGTAGACTGTCAGATTATTGATTTGAGATCTCTCACTTCTAAAAATGTGGTGCAATAGTGTTCGTTAACATTCTTTTAGCTATGTTTCATATTTTAATATTTTATATTTCCATATTTACTCCTAATTTTTTAAAATTTTTCTTGTAGAGTATTTCATGCATGGATTATTTGGAAAATGCTGTTCAATTTCCACATGATTAACGATTTTCCCACTGTCATTATTTTATTGAAGATTGCTTTGCCTTCATTGAAGTTAAAAGCATATTCAGAAAGATGTCTACTTTTCTAAATGTGTTGAAGGTTGTATATGTACCAGGATATGGATCACTGAAAGAATGCCTGACTTTGTTGCTGGACTGATCTTTTATTCTCTACTTTGGTACTTTTCATGTTTAGTAACTTTCTCTACTGTAAATCTACTTCACCAAGTTTTAACACAGCTGCTCCTATTTTGTAAATAGTTTTTATTGAAGTTTGTATGTTACATCATTTCCCAACTCCTAAACTTTAAATCTAACTATGCCATTGAATTTTAAAAAGCTTACAAATGGCCTGGAGTTGAATCATGCATTTAGTCCACTGAACCAACCTCTGTTATGTATTGATTGGTATATTTAAGATGTTGACATTTAAGGTATTGATTCATGTGTTAAGTCTGCATTTTAATGGTATATAGTTTTTGTCACTGTTTTGTTTTGTTATTCTTGTTTCTTTTTTAATATTCTGATATGTTCTACTTCATTTTTTTTGGTTGAGCTCTTTTTTTAGATTTTATTTGTTGATTTAGTAATGTTTTCTGTGTATCTTTTTAGTACGTTGTTGTTGCCCTGAGTATTACAACTTACAAATATGACATCATAGTCTTTATATGATCATTTATCACATTCTGGGAATTGTGTAGGGTGGAAACCTCATTTCTACTTAGAACTCTTACCTTTCCCTCTGTACATATGTGTTAAGAATCACTTAGCATAATATTTTTTCTTGCAGTCATCAAATATTATAAAATTAGTAAAAACATATTTATCAGTATTTATGTTCTTTTCACTGTTCTTTATTCCTTCTTTATGCTCCAGTGCTCCATTTTTATCATTTATTTTTCACTCAGATGATTTATTTTTGATAATCTGTACTCTTATATCTGCTAGAGGCTTTTTAATAACAAAATTCATATTTACTTATATCAAAACTAATTATAAAATCTTAATTATCTTCTCTAACATAACATTTTTTCTGTATTACCTCTATAAATAATTCACAAACATTTCAGATTTTGATTATAAATCAAAATGAGGAAGTATATTTAGTCAGAAAAAGAAGAAAGTTAGCTGTATGGTTGACTTCTGCCTTTTCTCTTGACCATAAAAAAAGAGTTCAACACCAACTGACTAAGAGCTTATGAAGATATAGGCTCAACAAAAGACTATCAGAACAATAGCTAGATATAGAATGTCCACTAATGTGATTTCACTATTTATAGTGTGGTTTCAATATTTTATAAGACAAATTGTTTTATTTTTAAACATTGAGAACTCAATGCCTGAAAACTAGATTCACAGTGACAATAAATATTTTCTCTGAAATGACTTATTGGGAGACTGAGACAAGAGGATCGTTGCAAGTTTGAGGCCAGCCTGGGCTACAATGTGAGCTCAAGGCCAGCCTAAACTGGATAGTGAAACCCTGTCTCAACAAGACAATAAACAAACAAACAAATAAATAAAATGACTTAGCTAAGACATTTCCAGAATGTCACAGGCACAGGTAATGCAGAAGTGAAGTATAGCAGTTCCAATCGTGTCACTTGGAAGAATAGATCTTCAAAACATGAAAGCTCAAAAAGGGACCATGTAAAAAAGTAGGATTTCAAAGACTAATGTATTTTATAATATGATTATAAGCAAGGATATTCAGTGATTAAGTGGCCTGCATACACCTTGTAAGTTTTCTACTAAATATCATGTATGAGAAAAGGTCCATTTTAAAAACTACAGACTTCTTGTATTAGGAAAAATCTCACTTTCCCAGAATTCTTCAATTTTTCCTTCATCCATGAAACATATCTTTGCTGGATATAAAATTCATGGGTAACAAATTTCTCTTTTAGCACTTGAAGAATTCTGTGTCAGTTACTTCCAGAACTCTAGATGCAGGTGACGAACCCTCTGTCATTTGAAGTTATGTTCCCCCACTAACAAAATGCTGTTTCTGTAGCTGCATTCAAATTTTCTTCTTTATCTTTAGTGTTGAAGAGTTTAATGATGCCGTGTGCTGGCTCAGCATCTCGGGTTTATTCTGTTTCAGGTTTTCTTAGTACCTTGGATCTATAAATTTCTAATTTGCAAACTCTGAAAAAATTTCAGCAATTATTTCTTGAAATACTCTTTCAACCTTCTGTTCTTTCTCCCCTTGTTCTGTCACTTCAATGTTACAAATTCTGGCTTTATTTTTTTTCCCAGTGTTTTCCTTATACAGTTTCAGACAGCATGGATTCTATTGTTCTTTCCTCAAGTTCACTGTTTCTGTCCTCTGCTGTGTCAATCTGTGCATGAGTATAGGAAGCCAGATTGTTTTTTAGTTATTTTGATTTACAGTCTGTAGTTTCCATTTACTTATGAATGTCGCGTACTTTCTCATTTATTTCCATGTTATTTTTAAATGATAGTTCACATTCTTTTATGATGTCTACCCTTAAGTCACTATTAGTTAATTGAAGCATCTAATTCATTTCAATCTTGGTATCAGTTGAATTTTTTCTCTTGCAGTTTGATTTGTTTTATTCTTAGTTTTACAGGTGATTTTCAATTGTATCCTGGACATTTTGGATATTATAAGCTGATTTTTTGGGGAAAATTATTTGCTGTCTTTTTAAAGAGATATCATTCTCCACACATTTTTCCTCAGAATGATGTAATTAATATTTAATAGTGACCAGTGAGATATAAGGAGTGTTTACAAAGGTTTTCATTTCATTCAAAAATGCTAGGACTCTTCTTTATACTTTGTTTGAAATCCTTGTTACCATAATTTTAAAGTTCCAACTAATAATGCCTTGATTTTTTTCTCTACTAAGAAAGTGTTTTGAAAATGCTTTTGTAGTGTTTGGTACACTCATCATGATTTAAGATTTAATGTCAATCGTATCACTATATTGTGCATCTATAAACACCTCTGCCAATCAAATAAAATATTTTAAGGGTTTATTATTCTGAACTGTATCTAAGAAGCTAATACCTTGGTGATTAGTTTTAGTTTTTTATTGCAGGCCAAATATATAGTTTAAAGCGTTATACAATACTCTGTCAAACTGGATGTCACAATGCAGGCTATGTTTCTTCTAAATTTGTCTATATATTTTGCAATGTGATAAAATGAGGCCTGGCCTACTCTTTATGACAGTCTATACCAAAGCTGATGAACTTCGATTTGCATGAAAAATTTTGCAGTTTAGGAAGGTTATGAGTTCTTTCCCTCACAGACCATACAATGCCAATGTTCTCTGCTGGGTAGTGTGACGGTTTAAAGATAAGGACTGAATTCACAACTTAGAAATTTAACACTCTTTTTAGAGAGCATCTAAGAAGTGAAAAAGATCAACAATAAAAATTAATTGTAATTTTAGTTTCATACAATGAACTGTCTTTTTCCATGAGAAATTGTTTGTATATATATATGTATGTATTTACTGTGTCCAGTGTTATCTTCATCTATGGGGTTCCATATCACTTAGTTCTTGCCAAATCTCCTTCAAGTAGCTTATTTTTTTGTTTCATTTTTTTGTATACATAAATTTTCCTCAGTCTTCTGTAATTTTGATTCATATGTATCAAAATATGTAAATGTACATAATTACATGTATATTTAATTATGTGCATCATCATATATACACATACTAAGTGTGGCACATAAAAATGAGATTAAAAAGGCCATGTGTATTCATCAACTAAAACTAAAGATGAGCTATATACCAATATTGAAATTTAGATAAAAACCAGTTGTGGTGACGCACACCTATAATTTCAGTACTTTGGAGCCTGAGCAGGAGGATTGCTGCAAGTTTGAGGCCAGCCTGAGCTAAAAAGTGAGTTTAAGTCCAGCTGAACTGATAGTGAGAACCTATCTCAAAACGGTAAAAGAAAGAAAGCAAAACAAAAGAAATTTAGATGGCATACATAAAAGAAAAAAATCTTGAAAATTAATGTAATCAGAATTGGAAAAGGTATGAACAAAGGTTCAGTTTTTTAAACACTAAGTTTATTCATACAGTTTAGATATGCATAATGATCACATTTATTATAGGGAATTTGTACCTGTACATGATATATCTTAGTTCCTCTTTTTTTCCCATTCCTCTCCCCTCTCTTTAACACCTGTTCCCCTCCTTATTTACAAAACTTTGTCTCTATTTTATTTTTTTTCTCATTTTTTCTTTCCCTTCAAACCCCTCATCTGATTTCCCTTTCCCTTTGAACAATCACTTCCTATTTCACAATACACACTTTTCCAACTGTTTTTGCAATGTTGAGAAAGTTGCATTATTTCTCTAGAGTATTTTCTTATCTTTTAAACATATTAATCTAAGTAGCTACAATTCATATGCCTGTATTTAAGATATATGCCTTCTTACTGATGTGAAGGATTAATTCCCTTTAAAAACTCATCTTACAACTGAGAATATCTGAAATAATTCACATAGTTCTAAGTATCTTCAGGAGGACTCTACTCCTTTTGTGGTGGTTTATAAACTGCTCAGTGGTGGATTTCATTTCCTTCTTAGGCTTCTCTTTCATGATACTTGAAGAGTTCCTGCTGGAACAGAAACACTTCAACAATGATAGAGGCCTGAAAGCCCAGTTTGAAAATGTTTCTTATGACCCTGGAAAATAATGTCTACAAAGATAGCTCGAGTTTACTAGTTATCTTCCCTGTGTTTCCAGTTATTTAAAGAAAGGAAAGTAAAATTCATTGTCATTTCTATTGCATTTTGCCAAATGTACTTGAAGAGTTCCAAGTAATGTTCTCTTTAATGTTATAAACATGTAAGAGAAATACCTATATTGATCCCTGAGTCTGGAGGTCAGACATATATAGGATTTAGTTCAGCAAGCAGTCATCAATCCACACATTCTTACAGGGGTTCTTCCCATACAGTGGGGGCATGGTCTGCCACAGTATATTCCTAAATTAGACGCTTGTATAAAATATGTGTTTGTAAACTTTCCTTCACTTTCTCTGCATTTGATATATACATATATATGAATATTCATTATTTTATTCTCTTGTTTATTATAACTGGACAATTAGATTTTGTAAAATGGATTCCAACTCGGGAATGTGAGCTCAGATCTCCCTATCTACTATGCACACAATGAGAAAACCTTATTCTTTTATCATTACTCATAGTAAGAGATGAAAAAAGAAAAAGTAACTATGAATAAAACATTAGCAACTATTAATCGTGTTACCACTAGCATTAAATGTCTGTCATTAGATATCCATGTTCCAGGCTTGTTTTTGCTATATCTGTCCCTATCTGCCTACCTGAAATGTTGATTCTTATAATGTAAAGCAGCTATTATATTTCTTTCATATAGAAATAGCAATATCAGTCATTTGTGGATGGTAGGGAAGAGAACAAGGATGCACCAAGACGCAAGCCCTCCCTGCAAACCAGCGCCATGTGTGGGCTGCCACTGGGGGGACGGTCAGACCCCAGCCCCTTCTGGTGTGTGGGCTGGTGAACAGGAACAACCAACCCCTCTCCCACCCCACCAAGCAACCGGCTGATCTGGAGAAACACAGGCTG
>RJWT010036997.1:0-13139 GCA_004365215.1 Cuniculus paca | reverse complement strand
CGTTCATGGCGGCTGCAAGCGGCAAGAGCAAACCGCGCCAAAGAGGAAAACACGCCCCCATTCCGACCTTGCAATGTATGTCGGCTCCACCCCTGGGCGGGTGCAGCATTCACACCGCCAATCCCAGCACTAGACAAGGAGTCAATCACAAACGCTAGATTCAGCCACTTCCCTGACTACATGAGGCTTGGGGGGGTCATCTATATACAAACCATAACACTTAGGAAAAATTTGGAATTGAGAACTCTAAAAATATATTGATATATAAGAATTGATATTAGCAAGTTTATTGCAACATATACAGATCTTATGCCTATTTTCACATCTGCAAACTGCAAATCACTAAGACTAGAACAGTAGTATGAATTATGTTATAAAAATATCTGGAAACGTTTTGACTAGCTATTCCTCAACCATATAAAAGCAAAGCATGTCTATGAGTGAATAAATAGTACTTACACTACACAAGAAATGAAGTTAATATGCATTTTTTAAACATGAGCAAGGAAAAAGAAAAATGAAATGTATGTAGCTTTGATAGGTGATAGTAACTCATGACAAAAACAAAAACAAAATCCAGAACTTAGATACTTACGAGAAATTTCCAGAAAAAGAAACACCTTCTTTTGTGTTTTTATATTAATATATTCAGTCATTAACGTTAAAAATGCATAGTTCTCTTTGGACAATGTAGTTAGTATTTCTATGTTTTCCACAAGAGTCTAAAACTCAAATTTCAAGAGAAACCTATCTATGCCAATTAATTTTGTGGACTGGGCATGGGCTGTTAAGGGCCAAAAAAGCAATGTCAGGAGTTTCTAAATTTTGTTTTAAGAAAAGGGAAATACTTCTCCTTTATATACATGTTTTTTTCTATATGCAGCAATACTTTTTATATTAATTAATTCATATAGTTTTTGGTTATATGTTATTTATGTGCAAGTTGGTCTTAAAAGAATAGTGTTTCAAGATACTATAAGTAGGTTTGACAAACATAATTGGAAAAATGATAAGTGAGTGTATATACAGTATAAACAATTAATTGATAGAGATATGAGCAGGTTAATACAGGGACATTGATTAGAGTCATCATGTCTGTTGAAATCAGAAAGAAGTTGACATGCTAACTCCATGAAAATGAACATAATGACTGGAATCGGCAAGAAGTTTGGCGTGTGAAGAAAAAAACACCCAGACAAAGGAAATAGTATAAGTAAAAGTCAGAATGAAGAAATAGCATGGCTTAAAAAAGAAACTGTTACCCCTGAACTATTACATAAAATACAAGACAGGGAATCACTGGAGATGAAATGAGAATATCTGACAAAGGCCAGGTCCCAGATGATCTTGTGTTGTACTAAGTGCTTTATTTTAAACAATGTAGCAAATTAATTAATCTAATTAGCCAAATCTGATATAGTGTAACTTCATGGATTGGCTTCTGTTTTGAGAAACCAATGAGTTAAAAAAATTTGGTATTTTAATTGATTACTACTTTTTTTTTATAGAACTCATGGCATTGATTCTGTATTTGATGTGCTTTCGGTGTATACATGGGGTACAATGTTAATGTTTTCCTATAGTGTAGCTTACTTATGCAAGATTTGGAATGGAGAAAATAAGTCTGAGGGCTTAATGATAGTTCCAAATGGAAGTGATGAGTGTCATAACCAGGGCAATGGGAATGCACAGAGAAAGAAAGTGCCAGAGAATGTTTAGGAGGCTGTATTGGAAGAAATCAGATATGGGTGATGGGTATTAAGGATGAGTTATAAATGATTTCCAAATTTAAGATTGGGAAACTGGTTCCCTCTGATGCCATCATTGCAGATAAAAGGTATATGAGCAATGACACACAGGAAGATGAAAATGCTGAGACACAGCTTGGGGATTTCTGATACTGGTAAGGCAGACTAGAAGGAGTGTACGGTGGCTCAGATAAGAAGTCTTACTGTTAGAGATATAACTTGCAGGACCTATCAGCATACGAGTAAGAATTCCAATCATAGGAGTCAATTTTCTCATCTAGAACCAGTGTTTAGAGTGAGGGATAAATGAATCAAAGAAAGAAAATGTTCATGGGAAAAAGCAGCCACTGAGGAGACAGAGAGGAAGAAGGATGAATGATTTGAAGGAAAAGAGCAGGGAGACGCAGAAAACGCAACAGAAATTCATGGTGGTCAACCAACCCAAATATATTAGAGAAATCAAATCATCTAAAAACTACATATTTCCCTTGCACTGAATTATTATGAGCTTTTAAGGTGACTATTAGGTAAAGAAATGATCTCAATGGTGTATATTATGGAGGTAATATATTAGATTATATTGGAATCCTTAAGACACTGCATTAGGAGTTACAGGCATTTTGTATTACAATGAATTCTCTTTGAAGCACTATTTAAAGTGGTCAAGAAAGATATGGTCTGATTTTTTATAAAGCCCACATCACAGGTAAGAATGTGACAGACAGAAAGCTCTGAGTTAGTTGACACCCAAAACTCAGAGCACAGCAGGCCATGTCCTTGGGAATGGGGGCTCTGGATTTTTGATCCAAGAGTGCGCACTCTGAGAACCAGGTCTTTACAAGCATGACTGTGAGAAGAAAACCCTGGATATTTGTTTCTAACCCATAAAGTACATGGAGATTACCCAGGAGCCTTCAGATACATGTGCCAAGGCCCACGCAGACCCCTGGAGTCAGCACGGCCAGGAATGGGCCTGGCATGCACATTTGTAAAGGACCCCTAAGTAACACTGACTTACAGAGGAATCTCTGTCCTGCACAGCAGTGAGGCTCGTGCAGCTCAGTGAAGCACTGCCCCCAGTCTTGGTTTATGCCACTTCAAAAAAATGTCGTAACACAGGCAAAATTACCCCGGAACTGCCCTCATTCACTGGAAGTGTGACGCTTTCTTCACCCCCACGCCATGAGAGCTACAAGGTCAGCAATAGATTGACACGTCTTCTCAGGAGCACTTCTGTGGGGGTTTAGCCACCATTCCTAAAATTTCAGTTTGCAATTTTCCAGATTTTCCAGGTAAACCCAAGATAAACAGGTGATATACCCAAATAAAACAAAAAACTCATAATTTAAATAAATGGGCCTAAAGTAAGAGAATTTAATTAATATTACATCAGCTTCTTAAGAACTTTATAATTGCACATGTCATAACAAAGAATATACTAATAAAATTTTAATAATAAGGGTGGCTATCAGATGAATTGTTCCACTTCTTTAAATTAATAATTATGTCTGCAACTTAGTCAAATTATTTTTTTTAGAATAGTAGAATGGAAACTAGGATGGGCAGAAATGAAAACTCAGGACTTGTCCCTCCTCTCCACTTATCTTCCACTTAGTCACTTGCACTCTGGATTAAGAGTCTCAGAACAAAATATAATATAAAACAAAATAATGAAATAATAGATTGCCAGTAATTAGGGGGGAGAGAGAGAGACAGAAGGAAGAAGGAGGAGGAGGAGGAAGAGAGAAAGAAAAGAAGGATGGAAGAAGGGAGGGAGGAGAAACAAATAAAGAAGGGAAGGAAAGAAATAATGGAAGGAAGGAAGGAAGGAAGGAAGGAAGGAAGGAAGGAAGGAAGGAAATAAGGAAAGAAAGAAAGAAAGAAAGAAAGAAAGAAAGAAAGAAAGAAAGAAAGAAAGAAAGAAAGAAAGAAAGAAAGGAGAGATGTGAGAGCTTGTAACAAAGGGATATAGTCTACAGAGTCTGTAGTCTACAGAGTTAGAAAACATTATTTGAGAAAGCAGTATTTTACTTTTGCACTGTAATGGATGTAAGTAGAAGCAGGAGAAAGAAAGTAGTAAGGATGGGGAAAGGGGTGCACTGACAAGTAATAGGGAGGACAGATACAATCAAAGTATAAACACTGAATAACTCCCCATGTAAAACATCAGGATATCGAAGAGAAACCGAGGTGATTGGGGACAATAAAAACCAAAACAAAACAAGAAAAACTATGCACCTAGATGTTTGCTAATTTGATGTTGCATTTATTTGAAAATTAAGTTGTGAATTTTTTCACTGTTACCATGAAATATACTTACTATAAAACTTATGGAAAATACAGAAAAAAAGTCCTGTAGCTTTCTAAAAATAGTCATCCTATTTCAGCTCTGGTGCCCCACCCACCTCACAAATATTTCTTCAAGAACTGCTGTTCTAAGGAACCCAGTCCCTCCCAGAATCATCAGTTTTATGTACAAATTTGTTTAGGCCATGAACATGAACGATTGTTCCTTGGTGCTTTTGGTCTAGCCACAATTTTAAAGACTTAGAAAACAGAAATCAGATACAAAAAATATAAACAAAGTAAATTTTAGACTTCTGTGGAAAGAAAAGATTGAGTTTTTTAAAACATGCTTAATGTCTTCTCTCCAATGAGAGCATAATAAAAAGTAAGTGACATTTTAAGAGTTATCCTCAACTGGTCTCTGAAGACAGGGGAGGGCAGGCAAAAATTAACCCTAGTTTAGAAGCACTGGTATTCTTGGTAGCAATTATAAAATTTATAATTTTAGGCGTATTTAGTGATTATTAAATATGAATTAGTCTTTCCCCAAAAGATCATAATTGCCCCTATAAATGTAGAATACCATCATCCCCCTTACTATAGTATTTTCAGCTTCTAGGAGAATAGGAGTATATAGCAGATGTTATGACTTGTGTGTAGATGTCACCCCAAAGCCTCATATGATCACAAATGAGGCTTTCTCAGAGGTGGCTGAATCTAGAATGTGTGTTTGATTCAGGGTGCAATGCTAGGATTACGGGAGCTAGGCTTAAAGGTGTGTGATTACTAAATCAGTATATTGATTGGTATGGCACCATCCCAATCCTGGTTGCATGGATACAATATAAGGGACAGAAAGAGGCTTGTCATCTTTCGGCCTTGCTTGCTGTCTTCTGCTTGCCATGAACTGATTCTTTTGTGCCAAGCTAGGCTGCCTTGGAGCTAGCCCATTATCGACTGAAACTTCCACAAACTGTGAGATAAATAAACTTTCCACCTTTAACGATGGTTTCAGGTATTTTGCCTCAGCAATGAGAGTAAAGTAACAAAGACAGCAGGCACTTCAATACATTCTTGTTCAGTGACTAATTAACCTAATGAACAAACAATTCTTTTCCCTCACATCTGGGTTAAATATTTTTAGTTGCTTCATTAATTCCATGTATCTCTCCACAACTTTTTCTGAAGTATTTTAATTGCCTGACTTGTGTGTCTGTCTCCTTCTTCATTGTCACCTTGACCATTTCATGAGGGCAGAGAAGACACTGGACTCTTCTTCATGGTCTTACTTCCCAGCCTAGTGGCTAACAGAAAAATGATCATCTAATGAGAGAGTGGATGAATAGCAACAACAATAATGACTAAGCGTTCAATGTGCTACAGGCATCAGGCTCATTTCATGGGGCTCTACACATCTCATTTCATCTTCACATAAAACTTGGAAAAAAATGACATAATCTCAATTTTCATGGAGTACTAGAGGGAAATGCAGGTTAAATTGCATACTTCAAGTCCAACAGGGTCTACCTAGAATCTGCAATTTCAGAGCCTGACTCCAAAACCCACAGCAGCACTCTCACTGCATATACAGAAATTTCTTGGGTCTCAAAACCAGTAATCAAATTGGAAATTTTAAATCAATAATGATTGAACTTGTTTTCAAATCAGAGTTAATTAATACCTAATTAACCTAATTAATGCTCTAAATTAATACCTTGGCCCGAGTAGTAGTCTATGGAGAAACAAACAAATTACTCTCTCTAGATCAAATGATTTTCAGTTACCTAAATTATTTTGAATAGTCAAAATTTTATTTGAAGACTGACTATGTGGTATATGGACACTGACAACAGAAAGACAATTTGGTCAAAATTACTTTTTGCACCTAAATATTGTATTTGTTTAGTTAATAATATTCCTGCCATGTAGTACTGTACGGAAGAGTAAACCATAAATTGCAAACACAGAAATTTTAAGGCACTTGTTTTTAACAACTTCAATACATTTAGAAATAATATGCTTTAGAATCCAGTGCTTAATAAGCCACCTAGAATTAATGTTACATTTAAGCATTAATTTATATGTTATTTTCACAATACTTGGGCCACAATTACACTTTTCTTAGTGACTGCTTTTAAAATTACTTTTGATTTTTCCTCCTCACATCTCCTGTCTGAGGGTTGGGAAAAAATCAAACAATATAAACCTGTGAGGTAACTACATTCTGGGGAAGATATTCAAGTTTCTCTTAACATCTCTTAGGCCAACATTTCTTTATAAAGCTGATTTTATTAGATTATTCAGACAGTATCTAGGAAAGAGTAAAGACGTAAGGGCTAGCGGATTAATATTCTATTTAAATTCCAGTCTTAAATTGTCCTTGTATTATTTTGATCTTTATAACTTTCATTTTTTTTGAGATATAATATTCAATTCTGTATCTGTTTTTTAAAACACATTAAACATTTGTTCATAATTTTACATGGTATAAGTTTGACAATTTAATTTCACCAAAACCACTGATTTTATATAAATGTAATTTAAGCCTTCCCATCAGAAAAGTCTTTACAAGAGTAAAATTCTTCTAACTATAAAATAGCTATTAAATTTTTCTAACTGTAAGAACGTGCATCCTTTGAAAGAATACTTATTTTTAGTGTCGTAATAATGAAATTTAGCATAAGCCACTTATTGCTGAGTGCTCTTCATACTAAGTGATTATATGGTCAAAGTTTTTGCTGTACTTTAAATACCTACAGCAGAATTTTTCAATTTACATCTGTTCCAAGTGAGCTCAAGGAAAAATTCATTCTGAGACTTTTCAGAGATTTTTTTTCTCATTAGAAGTGATGCTGGTACCACATAGTTAATAAACATAGGGTTTACCTAAATCCTTGGTCTCTGACATTCCAAAGAATTTGTACACTTTATTATTCATTTAATGTTTATGTATGTAAGACTTACGTATGAAACGCTGTTTATGTTTTCAAAAATGTAATGCTATTTTCAACGTAAAATATGTCACCAAGGTTATATTTCCTTTCGCTTGAACAACACTCCACATGAATGAATGTAGTTAGTGTTCAGTAAATATTTAAGATGAGCTAATTTTACGATCAACTGATTTACACAGAATGAGTTTAAAGTATCCCCATTTAAGATTAGAAAGAATACGCTCAAACCATTGCATGGTTTACTAGCAACAAAGCTCAAGCTCATTCAAACCACTAAAACAAATCTAATAAATCCCAAGCAGATTGGAATCCAAATCTAAAGTTCAATTCCAAATAGATTGGGATCCAAATCCATTTTTGCCGAAGCGCACTACTTTGGGACATGAGAGAAAGTGTAAGATGGAAAATGAAACAGTCTGGAACTCTCACAACATCCAGTTCCCTCTGAATGGGTCTGGCAGCAACAATGGCAGGATGGAATTCCATCCTGAGCAATTCTATTCAAGGAAGAGCTCCCCATTAAAATCCCTGCAGCAGCCTTTGCAAAAGTTATGAGCAACTGATGTTTCATTTTCTTTTCACTCTAAATTCAAACAAAATGCTCCTCTTTTGTTGGCTTCTTTTCTTGTTTGGGATGGAAATTTAGAGGGAAAATGTTGACAGGGGAAAGGAAAGCTTTGAAGTTAGTAAAAAAAGAAGCATCTCTGTATGACCCATTAAGTTCTCATGTTTCTTCAACTTGTCTGCATGTGTGCATGAGCGGAAACACACACGGTCCATGCAGGCAGTTGAGATATTTCTGTCTCAAAGTGAATATGTGTTGGAGATTTATATATACACATATATTTATTTACATAGTTACATATACAAATAGATTTGAGATTAACATATACACATATTTATTTACATAGAATTACATATATACGTATATTTAGGCAATCAAACGTAACATAATATTGCTTCAAATACTATCTGGGTTGTAGACTACAAAAGTAAAAATTTGTGTATCTATTTAAATACATTTGGTTGGTTTTTTGTTTTGATTTTGCTTTTTGTTTTTTAATTGAGACAGGGTCTTGCTATATAGTTCATGCTGGCCTTGAACTCACATTGTAGCCCACATTAACTGGAATTTATGGTGATCCTCCTGCCTCAGCCTCCTGAGTGCTGGGATTACAGGCATGCTCACCATGGCTAACTTCAAATGCATTTGAAAAATACAAGGATGACATTTTATTGATATGTAAATATGCAATAATTCAATCTTTATATCTTTTTTAGTGAGTGAAGTAGAGAAAGTTAAAATAAGAGTGCACGATTCTCAAATCTTGTATTTATTCTATGTTTAATATATGTTTAGTTTCTCTTTATATTTTGAGCAATTTGTTATAAACATCAACCTATATTCAAACTGATAGGAAGCAAACTGGGGAAAATACATGGCAAAAAAGTGCTCTCAAAATTAATTTTAGAGTTTAAAATTAGCCAATAAAATGCAAAAAGTAGGTTTATATATAAATATATAGTTACAGGTACATAAATATGTAAATATGCTTTGTCCTAAGAGTAATCCCATTTGCACAGGTTATATGGCTGCTATACCTTGAACCAGGTACTTCTAATATATTTTTATATTGTGAAAATATTAAAAATATAAGCTCTGCAAAATGTGTCCCCCAGAGAAGTCTTCAGTGGTTATTTGGTTCAAGTTCTTACTTTAGAAATGAAGAAACTAAGGTCCAGACAGCTTAAGTGACTCACTTGAAACTGAAATATAAACCCATCTGTGGATTCCATTTCTAATAAGTGAGGAGCCTGGTTGGCAATTCTTTAAATAGCATTATTTATGGCATGTGTTTCACTCAAAGTGATGTCCTTCCTCTGCCTAGTAACTTGTTTTTCAGAGTCATAAGGTTTCAAAAACGCTAACCCCTGTCTGTAGTTTTTGCTTTGTTCCTGCGCCCACTCTTCAGAGTCTTGCCCAAATGCAGCTCCTTCTTCATGATATCTTCTTTGGTCATCCCAGCTGAAAGCAATCTTTACCTCCTCTGACCCACTAGGGCAATCATCACATTCTGTCTTGTAATTCAACATGGCTTAGTGGAAGTGAATGGATGGGCTCTGGAGTTACGCAAAGAGGAGTTCAAATTTTGTTTTTGCGTCTCACAAGCAAATAAAATATGGATATGTCTGTGAATTTCTCTGAGCCATAGTTTTGGGTGATTCTCATGATCTTAACTGATCTGTTTTTATCCTTTCTGCAGCGTGGCAACCAAACATACAAAATGGGTAAGGAAGTTTTTAAAATGTTATACACTTATCAAGTATTTACTGTCTTCACCATACTGAATCCTAAACTTGACTTTTCAAAACTTTAAAATTCACCTAGTCACTTATTCAGCTGTATTTCCCATCTCAAAAAAAATATTCATATCTTAAAAACAGGACTACAGATATCATAATACTGTACAATACCTTTTGCTACATGAGGTGACTACATCTTAAAAATAATTAAAAGACTGAATGAACCAATGAATGAAAAATCAAGTTGGTTATTATTCTTATTAGAAACTTGGTTGGTAAGTTATCAGATAAAGTGTTGTGAACTATTAAATAGTTGAATATTCTACACAAGAATAAGTCAATTTTATTTCTAGTATTAACCCATCTAAAATGAAAAATGGGTTTGCCCTTCAGATGTAATGAATCTATATGTGTCTACTAAGACATTTTATTAAAGGAGATTAAGCTTTAACTAAAAATTTTAATGAATTGAGTAGTGTAAATATACATATATTTGAACTCTCTACAAAAAGTGTTCATTAATGGGAGAAATCATGACTTCACTATTAAAAGCATTTATAAGTTCTCGTTTCGGCAAAAATAAATTCTTCCACAGCCAAAGGCACCTAGTAACTATGGATAAGTTACACATGTCTGCCACGACATGGCACAACGCTTTGCATACTGAACTGCTTCAGCAATCAAACCCTCCAACTGCAAAGCAGTACAGTCAACACAAGCAGTTTCATTTCTATGATGAGTTTCATTCTCTAAAAGGGTTATGCTCAAAATATCCTTTGTTTTGTGACAATTGTAATGTGAGTACCCTCAAAACTCTGATTTATCATTGCTTCTTTTTTTTCTTTTTCTTTCCTGGTGTTGTTCTTTTTAAGGGCTTGCGATACACATTGGATGAAAAAGACATTTGAGGTCGAGAGCTGTGGCGGTTCAGGGTAGGAGGGAGAAGGCTATTTTGAATCTTGTGACAGTGAGGTTTCGTCCGCTAAGAAGCTCTCTGTGGGTTTCTGGCATTGTACGTGTTTTGTCTGCTTGCAAGCGAGCAGCTGATGGATGGGGAAAATGTTCATTGATTTGTAGTGCCTGCACTGCAGCCAACCAGCACTAGAATGAGGAGGCACCATCATGAATCTCTCAACTATGCATATTTATATGCAGCTGCTGTACTTCTAAACCTCTAGTGAATACAAAGTACTTGTGTGGCCACCAGTTCACACAATGCCGTCCTGCCGCATGCTCTGATTTAACTACTGTATGGAAGAATAGACTTGGGGGGCGGGGCTCGGTGGGATACAGAAGGAGAGGTAAGCATGGAAGGGAAAAAAGACCTTGCACAATTCCTTTTTCTTAGATAGTGAAGAGAATGGAATGAATGTGGGAACGAGTAGGGAACATTGTAAAAAATGCTTTCTGTGCTTGAATCTCAAGTTCCAAAATTGATTCATGGAAACGAAGTCTTTTTAAAAATGGTGTTTTCAGCGAGCAAAGCTTTGGGACTACATGATAATGATGTGGTTAAAATATGCTGGCACCACTGAAATCATCATAGCACGGAGCCGTGGGTATGAGAAAGTCCCTCCCCTGGGCAAACCGCAGCTTCGGTATAGAGAAATAGATGAGATGTTACACTTGGGAGAAGGCAGGGGGTAAGAGTAGAGAGAAATAAAGAATCTTTAATAGCACTGGAAAGAAAAATTAAGTAAAGTGCAGAATATGAGATTGTTAAAAGAAAAAAATGGATGAAAGAGCAATCATTTTAGAATAGAAATGGGGCAGGAGGGATTGAAATCATAAAAGCTATAGGGCGAGACTTGAGAGCAGAAAGCTCAAAAGAAATAAAGTCCTGTGAACAGGAAAATAAAATTAAGGGGATAAAAGAAACAAAGGAACAAGACTGTCAAAGTAGGAACTGTTCTTTCAAAGAATATAATCTTTACTTGAGATACACACACACACACACACACACACACACAAAACTATAGATCATATGTAGTTAATAGAAATGACCTGATTCTATTGGATTGGAAAGTTACTAAGTACAATTGATTTGTACATTTGGAGAGTTTTACACTTGTTGGTTGATTTTATTTCCCCAGCATTAAATACAATGAATTAAAGAAAAAAAGAAAAAAAAAGACAGGAATGGGAGGAAAAGTTTGGAAGTTTGAAAGTCATATAGAATGAACACCTACTATGAATTCATTCTCATTCATAGAGTTCTGAGTCCAAACTCAGGGAAATGCTAGTAACAGAAATACTTCCCCAGAGTATCTGGGAAAAGTTCATTTTATTGTAAGATTAAGGCTCAGCTCTAATCTAAGCTGTATCAAAGAAACACTGAATGAAAAGTCAAGCCTTATCTGGGTGCAGTTTGATTTCAATATCAGAAATAAGCTTTATACTTTTCCACATAGAGTTAAAACACTAAGTCAGACCAAATGGCAGCTGCTCTTCAGGGCAGAATGTAAAATGGTCTCCTTCCAAATAATTCACTCAGAGTTTTCTAGGCAGGGTGTCAAACCTTATCTCCCAAGGCTTTAGGAAAAATGGGCTGAATTTTGAAAATTATAATGCCAGAGCATAGTCAATGTTGGTATTATATTCTAGTCATTCAGTCTCATTAAACATGTCCAGATTTTTGAAACAATACATTAACCTCAAAACTGATTAGGAGTTTTTCTCTTCTGGCACAAATAGGTCTTACTCTACAATATAGTATTATTAGACCCTGGGCTAGCAATGTACTCCACCCAGTGGCGTGTCAGAGTAAAAATGCCTTTCATAAAGACTAAACATGACCATTAATTTTTTTTATTTTTTTGTCCTGGAGTTGCAAAAAAGCAGACAAATCCATGAAACGAAATATATACTTTTAGCGATGACAAAATAAGACATATTCTCTTTTTGAAAAGATCATGTCTTTTATATTAATACCATCTTTGATACAACTCATGTAAGGTTTGATACAACTCTCATAAGCTTATCAATCTTCACACACATGTTGCTAAATGTGAGTTTCTGAGGTCATACAAAAACATACTAACTTGCTGTCTTCTCACTGATAACTGATAAATAACATTTTCCTAATATTTTTGAATTATTTCTACAAAGAAAGCAAACCTCGATGTTAAGGGAAAAAAGATACAAGCCAAACCACCAGTGACTAGAATGCATGGAGAACGCGATCCTTAGATTTATTTCAGTATCTGGTTTGTAAATATTGAATATCTTTTCCAGTCTCCTTGTAACATTCAAAATTCGGTTTGCTTATGCTGTTGTCATAGACAACAGAGAACGGAGAAAACAGAATGGAATTTTTTTTCTAATTTATCATTAACACGATAAATGATCATATAGACACCAAAGATACTGTCTTGGATAAACAATGCTCTGAGATGAGGTCTCCTCTACAAAAATCACACTGCAAAAACTGTTTTTTGCTTCTCACAAAGACTGAGCCAAAATAAAAACTAAATTAGGGTTTGGGTAACTAATTCAGGGTTGGAATCTTCCCTTGTTAAACATGAAGAAACACGAGGTCACCCAAAGTTTCCTTTTATCAGATGAAGAAAATGTAGCGAGAACTTCTAGTTATGTGACTAGAGTTTAAAGAAAAAAAGATACTGTTGATAAGATAAAAATATGATGGAAAGCTATGTTGGAATAGTTCAAAAGATAACCTAGTATTATTATTCTAGATTTGCCATTGAACAGTAACATGGTATTAGGTAAGTTACAGTATTTCTGGATCCAGGACTTGTTTGCATGTTAAAACATGTACCACAAAAACTAGTTAAGTTGACTTCCATTGCCAGGAAAGAAGAGGCGTAATGGCTCCAGTTTTCATTGG
>RJWT010036996.1:0-13130 GCA_004365215.1 Cuniculus paca | reverse complement strand
GAATTCATTAAGAGAGTTGCTTTAGCTGCTATCAACCTATTACATGAATCATGGCTTCATGCTTGTGTGTACAATATTTGAGTAATTATTTAGTTGTACAATATTGGTTTCTTTACCTTTTGATGTATAAATTATACATAAATATAAAGTTATAGCAAAACAATATTCAAAATATGAAAATGAGAAAATTTAGGCAAATAATATGACAAAATTGTTACTGTTTTAAGTAATGATATATTTCTGCATATTGATAATTAAAAGTGAAATAATGGCTGGGCATGGTGGCACACTCCTGTAATCCTAGCACTTGGGAGGCTGAGGCAGGAGGATCCTTGCAAATTCAAGGCCAGCCTGGGCTACAAAGTGAGCCCAAGGCCAGCCAGAACTGCATAGCAAGACCCTGTCTCAAAAAAGACAAAAAATAAATAAATAAAATAAATAAAATAAAATGAAAGTGAAATAATTTGATGAAATTATAGTCAAACAAAAAGCAATTATTAAAAAATGAAAACATACACCTGAAAAGTGATCAATCTTGTTATTTACATAATGTTCCCCAAATTGTGACTGGGAAATTTCAACTAAGTTTAAAACATACTATTCTTAACTCACAACAATGCAATACAAATATGATGATACTATAAAGAAATGTTTACTTTCTTATTTTGGAAGTGCAAATTGTTAAAATACTACAGGAAAATTTTGGGCAAGATATATTATTCTATAACTACTTTTATAAAATTTTTCTAAGGCTAAAATTACTTGTTTATACTTCATGTATATAGAAATATATTTACTGTTTTTAAGGATAAATAAAAATAAAATGACAATAAAATTTTTACAAATCCCACATGAATATATGTTTATCTGAGAAAATTTTGAATAAATTACATTTCATTCAGATTGTAAAACAATATGTAACTATTAAGAGGTATGAAGGAGTGTCTGTGTTATATTATTAGTTGAGGGAAGTTAATTCATAAGTATATGGAGCGATCCTATTTTAATAAAGCCAACAAAACTGTGACACAAAAATTTTAATATGTAAACCATTTGCACATTGTTATAAATACAGAAAAATTGGGTAATGGAGTGGGTAAAGCTTGAGATTATTAATTTTATCTTGTGCATCTTTATATCGTCCACTAGATAAAATGAACAAGAATTTCTCTTACATTCAAAATGCCACAAAGAAAATTTAAAATAAAATTATTTCCAATTATAGAACTAGCATAATTCAAATACCTAAAATGTATAGCATATATAGAAAATAAATATTTTATAAGTCTAGACACAAAACTATAATCAAAAATACATCACATATATGCAAATATATATATCTATATGTCTTAGTCCATTTAGGCTAGTATAATGAAATATCATAAACTGGGTGATTTGTCAACAACAGATTTATTTCTCATAGTTATGAAGACAGGGACATCCAATGTCAAGAAAATCTTCTCAACAAATGAATCTCCATTGTGGGCCCATTTCATAACCCATAGATGGCATCTCTCACTGTGACCACGTCCTCATATAGTAAAAATAGAAGCAAATTGTGTCAGACTTTTACAACCACTGTAATCCCACTCATGATATCATTCCATTTTAATTATCTCCCCGAGACCCTGACTCCTGATACTATGAACAATTCAACAATGACTATAATAATTGAATATCCATATGGAAAGTAAAGGAGTAATACCCGAATAGACTCACTTGCTTTATCACCTCACACCATATATAAAATTTGACTCTAAATGAAGTTTTGAAATACACTTGAAGACTTAGACTCAAATATTTCTAAAAGAAACTTGAGCAAATATTTGCAGTTTTGAGGTAGGCAAAGAATTTTGTCCTATGACACCCAAATCATGATCTATCTATAAATAAGAAAATTCTTTTGCTAAGTTGGTCAGGTTGAGCTTGAGCTGACAATCCTACCCCCATCTTTCACTGTGCTAGGATCCCAAGTGTGTAACATCACATATCAAAGTTTAAAACTTTTTTTTCAAAAGGCACTATTAGAAAATTGAATAACTTACAACGTGGGATATAATGCTTCCAAATTGTGCATTTGATTATGAATTTATATCCGGACTAAACACATAGCTAAGGGCCCGAGATTTAGCTTAGTGGCGTAAGTGTTTGCCTGGCAAGCACAAAGTCATGGGTTTGATCCCTGGTGCCGTAAGGCTCCATGACACATGCTTGTAATCCCAGTAGTCTGGGAGGTTGAAACAGGAGGACTGACAGTTTCACTGGATAGTTTAACAAGACTCTGTTTCAAAAAAAAAAAAAAAAAAAAACTAAAACAGTTGGGCATACAATTCATGTGAAGGCCTGTATCCTTCAAAAAAAAAAAAAGAAAAAATATATGGCTTAGTAATCAGAGGACAAAAAGTATGTGGAAATTTAAACAATCACTTCATCAATTCAAAAATAAAAATTACCTACAAGATCAGAGAGACTATTCAAAGTTATCTATAGCTAGAGAACCAACTACCGAAGTGTGAATTTGACAGAGACCCTAAGACAAGCAAAGGATAGGAAATTTCTACATTAATTAAAGGGAAAGTTTCCAGGTATGCTTTGTGGAGAGATGACTGGTATGGAGGAGCTGCATTTGTATAACTGAAAACGACACACCTACGTTTACTAGTGTGGGAGCATATTTGGGCTTAACTGTTTGGTCCTGATTGATGCAGAGCGAAAAGTGAAGAAAGTTGACAATTATTCAGAAATTCCAGACCATTCTGAACCAATTATTGCAGAAAATGTACAAAGGTTTGGCTTCATGAATTCATTATTGAATAGGTTGTGAGTCAGAGTGTATAGTAATATACCAGCTGACCACTGCCCATTTTTCGTTTGTGTAGACACATATGTACAAATGACCAGTTGGCACATGAAGATATCCTAAGTGTCCATGTAAGTTAAAACCACAATAAGATGTTGTTGCATAACCATTAGAACTGCTAAAAGGAAAACTATAAAATGTTAGTGATAATAAGGAGTAACTGGAACTGTCATATATTGGTGCCAGATGCAGCTATTTTGAAACACATTCCAGTAGTTCATTCAAAAGTTTAGCACACATATAATATACAGTCTAACAAGTACAGTAACCTACAAAGTATTTTTCTCTGTGTTTTCTTAGAGTTGGTGGAGCAAGAGAGGATTTCCATTAAACTCCCATGTGGTGACGTATTACAGTCATGAAATTGTTCTAAAACTGGACTGTAAAAAGGCTGTACTGCTTCATAAATCTTAAAATATCAACTAAAAAGGATGACACTGAAGTTTTAGAAATTTATATATCATACTAAAAATTAAAAACCACTAACAATTTAAATTTTGGTAGGTGATTTCTTTTACTTTAGAGTCCATATCTTAACCATTATCATATATATATTTTTTATCTATTCCTGAATTTTTCATATTTTATACTAGGATAAAGATTTTATTTTTAAGTTTTAGAAAATGTAAAAATAATTATAGATATTGCCTTTATTCTTGTTTTCATAAACAACTCAACTAGTTTGAGGACTCAAGAGTGTACTTGAAAATTACTTGACAATTTTGCCTATGATGTCTCTGTGTTCTCCTCATATCTTACTCTTTGCAGATAAATCTTCCTAAGTCTCAATTGCAATCTTCCTCTCTGGGTTCAGATTATGCAAGGACATTTGTGTATCACATCTAATGAAAATAATTCTATTTTGGTATTTTAAGAGCATGCAAAGCTCTAGATCCTCAAAAATTAATGGTAGGATATTATACCAAATGATATAGATTGTATTAAATTCCATCTCCCTGAACCTATGAAACTATAAATTTAAAAAATAGGCATATCATCTGTTTCTCTTACATAGTTTTTCTAACTATCTTCCTTGTGGGTCAATATGCAGTAGTGAAACCTTTTTGATTATTTAAATCTTTAATGCACCAACTAATATACTTCTTATGAAGCAACTGCCTACGAAGCAATTATATCGTTCCTGACAAGGCACAGCCAATTATGTAGATATTTATAAAGTATGAATATTCACAGCACATATCCCAAGTTCACTGGTAAATCCAAGGCTGCAAGAATCTCAAACTGTGAAAGTTATCCACTTTATGCAAAATAACAAAGAATGTGTCTGATGCATAATTTATGCTTTGATTAAAATCATTTGATAAATAGCATTTTATTTCTTTTTGTAAATAACATTTTTCGATAGTATAAACAGAACAAAAATGGTCTGAAGATACATCATTAGGTAAATCACCTTTACCTAATGTTACCTAGAACAAATGAATTGAAGATACAAAAACTAAAATCCACCTTAGCTTTGCAATAACTATGTTGCATATAAGCATTTTTATTAGTTTCTTACTAAAGAGCATGTTACAAAATAATAATTTTTGCTAAATCAGACAGAAAGTACCTGACATTCAATTTAAGGCATGACTACAAAGATAGTCTACACTTCATTATTGTCACTGTTAAACAAAGTCTTATCTAGCCTTAAAGGTTTATTATTTGTAGTTTGAATGAATTGACTGTTCTTCAGTATCAGATTCACTTGAAATTGACAGATAAGAGTACTTAGTGATTGCAGCAAAATACTAGGAATGGCTAAGCAAATAATCTTATTCGTTAGATGATGGAATGCTGTATGTGTGTCTGAGTTCTCATCAGCAGACCCATTCTGGAAGCAGGCACTGTCTTGAAGGTATAGAATTGAAGAGGAAGACTAACTTGACAGATATACCCAATACATTATTAATATAATATATTTTCATTCTTCTTTCTAGTACATTTTCTGTTTGTAGTCAGATTTGAGCATTTGAATCTTCTTTTTTCTAGATATTTTGGAATAGGAAAGGCATTGACTAATTCATGATTTCACGGATTTACTTTCTTCACTGTTGTTGGAGTCATCCAAAGAATCTCACACTCTGACCCTACCAGATGATGTGTACATGTTGTGATTTCAATAGTACTCTCATCTCATCAACCAAAGTAGAACAATTTTCTTTTGAAGATGCATTATATTGGCTAAACAAAAACAAACGTAACAAAATATTAGGGTAGAATATCTTCTAGCTCCATTCTTAAATTTCTACATGAAGATGCACATTCCTTTGTGGTCACAAGAATGCTTAATGTGTGTGAAGTTTTACCTGCATCAATACATTCATTTGTCTCAAGCACGCTGATTATTGAATATAAAATTATATTTGCATAAGTTATGACCGTTAAAGTAAAGTGCAATTAGGCTCATACATAATTACAATATGACATACTATGGCACAGTGGTAATATGTTTAATTTTATGTTAACAGTGTACTACTTACTAGCTCTTATTTTTTATGTCATATTGATATGTTTATCACTCATAAAGCAATCAGATTTTTAATTACTCAAATATTCTATCAAAAAATAAACACATTGTATATCATAGCACTTAACTGACCATGGTCTTTCCTACCTTCCAATCTTGCCATTGCTACAGTATAGAAAATGCTTTAGATAATTTATTCAGTTGGTTTTTATTTCAAAAAAATGGAGCAAGCACTGTCCCTATCGTCTACGGTTTTCATGATAACTGTGACACAAATAAGGCATACTCCCAGAAATACAAGAGCAGAATTTCTAATGCTGAGAAACAAGTCAAAGCAAAGCTACCCAGTAAAAATAACTTAAGTGAATTGCATCATGTGTGAGTACTTGTGTAAGAGCATCCTGTTTCTTGCAAAGTGATAACTGCAAATCACAAAATGAGAGAGGGTAAGGTGGTTGGATGGGGATTGTGAAAGTGACCTGCTCATTTCAGATATGCAGCTGCAATGCTGTCTACCAGAAAAAAAAGAGAGAGAGAGATTATTTACTAACAACTTGGAAGAGACTTTTAGGAGCGAAACAGAAAAAACAGCTTCTGGCATAGAATATGTATGGTTTGAGAAAAAGCATAAACACAGCATGGGGAAGAGTCTGTTAAACATGTCTTATACTTTAAACTAATACAGTTGTTTTTAATCTGTAGAGCAAATATGACATTCCGTGAGTATACGACATCTGCTTGGTGATTTTTTTCTTTCAGAATGTAGTTATTTAATTACCATCATGTAATTAAATGATGCAAAGCAATCCAAGGTGCTCAGTTACAGAATTGAAAAATGTAATGAAAATACAAGTCTAAGATTGGCTATCTGAAAATGGTTACATATGTATATACATATATATATGGAGAAAGAGATGTACATATACAGGTATTTGCAGAAACCTATAGTATATAATATTTATACTTTTATGAGAGAGGAAAATTTTGATCTAGAAAATTACTTCTCCTTTTAGACACCAAGGAAAGGGCAAGCTTTATCTTACTAGAGTGATACCTTGGTTAGGACCTCAAAATGAGAATGGGCATAAATATGTCCATGCTGAGCTAAACCATCGTTTAGTACTTTCTTTATGATACGGTTGGTGTACTTCCTTTCATGATCTCATTATCGTGACCCAAATAAGACATGAGGGCAAAGTTCTGACAAAATAATTCATGAATGTGCATGATTCTCTGGTGAACAGCCACAACGGCTGGTGAAAAACTTGTCAAAATGATAAATGAACCAAGAAAGGTGGAGAGTGGAAATGAATAGAATGTTGATGCCATGGCTAAAAAGATCTGCCTTTGGCTCTGTTGGGTAACTTCTTTCAGCAGATGCCTATACTGGTGGCAGTGTGGCTGGGTCAGTGTAAATTCAGCTACTAGTACCTGGTGACTGCACTGGTTACAAGTTTCCCTGAAGAACTATTTTTTCACCAATCCAGATGGTGTCGTGTAGAAGAACTATAGAGACAAGGACAGCCATGCTTATTATGCTCTATAATGGAGGTAGGTATAATTCAGTGACAGTAGACGCTGCACAACTCTTCATTCTCAAATTCCAACCTCACATTCCTAGGCTTGATGGACAACTGGATAACAGGCAAGGAATTAAATCAGACACAGTTTGATGATGCTATCCTAAAAGGTAATGTTACATCTTGGCAGAAACTACAAGAGCTGAACATAGACCCATATCTCTCACCATGCACTGAACTAAAATCAAAATGGATCAAAGATCTAAATGTTATAGCAGAAATACTTATTTGCTGGAAGACAAAATAGACAAAATACTTCAAGACATAGGTGTAGGCAGACTTTCTGAAAGGAACCTTGATTGCATAAGGAATACTGCAATACAAAAAATTGACAAATGGGACATATCAAATAAAAAACTTTTTCTGTACTGAAATGGAAACTTCCAACAGAATGAAGAGACAGTCTGCAGAATGGGAAAAACATTTCCTGTCTACTCCACAGACAAAGAAATAATACCTAGAATATGTAAAGAACTCAAAAAAATTAGACTCCCAAAATGTAAATACTCAATGAAAAAAATGAGTTTCCGAAATGATAGATCCTTTTCAAATGAAGAAGTAAATATGGTCAATAACTATATGAAAAAATGTTCAACATCACTGGCCATTTGAGAAATTCCACTTAGAACAACACTGAGATTCCATCTCACTCCAGAAAGAATTGTTATCATCATGAAATCGACCAATAACAAGTGCTGGCAGAGTTATGGGGAGTAAGGAATCCTACATTGTTGGTGGAAACTGTAAATTGATACAGCAACTATGAAAATCAGTGTAGAAATTCCTCACAACACTAAAAGTAGAAATTCCATTTCACCCAGATATTCCCCTCCTACTGTATTTATCTTCTGAAAAGAGTTAAAGATATCATACCACAGTGGTGAAACTGTACCCATGTTTACAACATCACAATTCGTATTCGCTAAATTTTGGAAACAACCTATATATCAATGGACAGAATTAATAAAGAAAACATTATTTATGGACAAAAGAGTTCTACTCTGCCACAAAGAAGGATAAACTTCAGTTATTTGTGGGAACATGGATGCATCTTGAGACCACAATGTTAAGTAAATCAGATACACAGGCTTAACTATCCATGGTTTCTCTTATAAGAAAAAGTCAACATATAAAGAAAGTGCAAAATAAAAGACAGGTAATAGGGAAAAAGAAAAAGAAAAAAGTTCTTGTAATTCAGCATGGATAATGTATCTAAAAGTGAACCTTGATTTAATGTAATTGTCTTACGTGTTTCATATATCTTTTGGCCTATTGCACTGGTTGTTAATCTGCATGTATGATAATGAACTTTATAAGCATTTATAAGATAAATGAATCTGATGCTGGAAAAATAACAAGGGTAAAGGGGAAGGATAAAGTAATTGACATGTGTCATGTACATGTGCCAATTCCCTACAGTGAATGTAATCATTATGTACCACGAACATGTACTAATAATAAACATGTACTAATTTTAATAACAAATAAAGAATTTAAAAAATTATACTAGGTACCACAGAAGTAATTTTTTAACATGCAAGTTAATATTGTAACTTGGAAGGGGAAAACTGTAAGCAGAAAATTATACCAAAAAGATTTAACTATGATTGTTGGTATGCAGTATAAACACTATATGCTGTAAGAAAGCTTTCAAGAAAAATTGGAAACAGTTATTTTGGGGGAAGAAGATGAGAATAGGTAGATTCATGTATAGAACTAACATTTGAAGTTTACATAATTTAAACCATCTTCATTTTGAGTATAAGATCATGATTTTTATTTGAATAAATAAGTAAAAGTATATGTATATGATAGTCAAAAGCATTAGTGAAACCCTAAGCATAGATTCTAGGATAGGGAAAGCCAAAGAAACATCAAAAGACACAGAACTCCCTGCAGTACTTTAAATCATCCTTTAAAGTAGAATGCAGCTTGGTGAATCAACTGATTTTGGTAGCTGAGTCAGGTGTATGCTCTAGCGCTAGAAAAAGGATGATTCTGTGAATCAATGTGATAAGCTACAGGGAAGAATTGACACATTACTCTCATTAGAAAGACGTTTTTGTTTTTTCTTTTTATTAAACTTTAAATACACCTTGGTACACAAGGATCAATGTGGACCTGCTATAAAGATTTTTTTTAAGTAGTTAAAGTACCTATTAAAAGAAAACAGCACCCATTATATCTTGTGGCATTAGGAGCTTTCCACAGTGACTTTTACTAGAAGATGAAAGACTCCCCTACCTCTGCAGTGTTAGCAGCCCAAGAGGCAAAGTTTGACATGCTCATACTCTTCCTGAGACGCTTTTGTTAATTTTGCTGCTGTAAAGGGCTGCCTGACCAGAAGTATTCCTTCTGCAACACCAACAGCTCAAGGGGAGAAACTCAGGGAAAGCACCCATTCGCCTTGCTGTCTGTAGACTACAAGACCTCATGCTAACCAATTCTAATCAACAAATGAAACATTGATCTCACTTCACATAACACACGCTCAACTGGCTCTGCCATAGAAATCTTCTAACCATGTGAAGACAGGACAGTCCCGTTTCCAGACTAATAAAGAGTTTCTCTTTATGGTTTCATTTTGCTACTCTTTGTTTCAAGATCTTAATTCACTGCTAAGCATACTGGTCCTCTTCTCCATATATAAACAAGGGGATATTTCACGGTCAAAAACACACATTTTCAACTGGCTAACATAAACTTGAAAAAAACATGTAATTGTAAATTGCTCCTTTAACTGAAAAGCACAGAGATGTGTCTGATTATGTAAATAATATTTTTTTCAGTCGATTAATGTGTTTCAGTTGATCAGTAAAGCCAGTAAGGCTACTTTTGGATTACACTGTTTAATATTCCTGTTAAAATCACTTTGGACAGACACAAGAGTGTTGCTTTGTGTGATGCAAAGAGCCAGATTCTTTGAAAATGACCCCAGAGACTTTCCATGTGATCTGGACAAGAAGCTAGATGGTTAGGTGGGATGAGAGTCTTTTTCTGAGCTACTTGGGCTTCATTCAAGCTCAGCCTCTTATAGGGTTTGAGGAATTCCTCCAGGGGCATTCAGCTTCTCAAGAGTTCCAGATTCTAGGCAGCAGACATTTCCCAAGCAATTCCTGAAAACTGAAGGCATCCGGAATGTCACTCCTCAGAGTAAAAGATGCTTATATGTCCCATCACTAAGAACCTGCTTTCGACTTGCCTTGCAAAGTGGGAGGTCATGGAGGAGGGAGACCCTCTTTGTAATTGCTAACCCACATTGAGCATCTGTTTCCAGAACACGTATTGTAGAATAATGTAAATGAAGAACGCATTATTTTTCTTACCCCAGTTACACCCTGCCTGGTGAAATGGACCTGGCCTTTCATGACAATTTGAAAAAGAAATTACACACATATGTGATGTGGGTGTGAATGATCACAAAAATATAGGTCTAGATCCTATAGGTGCCTATTTTTACTTGTTCTAAAATTGTTCTAAGTACAAGCAGCGTCTCTCTTGAAGGCACATAGATTCCCTCTAACAGCTGGTGTAGTGCACATCAGCTATGGAGATGGCTCAAATGCCTGAAAATATTTTTGAAGGTAAATGAGGACAGAACAAGGAGCTTCAAATATGAAGCAGGAAGATGTGCGATGGAGCATTTCATTTTTAACTCAGAGAAGACTACATTTTGAGTGGAGAGAGTGATTCCGGAGATATAAGATGTAATAAAAGAGAAAAACTGCCTTGCTGAATGAAGTCCCCTGTACTAACAAGATCAACATGATCCCCTTTTTCCCTTTCCATGGACTTCCAAGAAATTTGTAGCCTTTGTTTTATCTCTTCTGGCAAATTTACCTGCCCAAGAATGGCTCCAATATTTAACTCTAACTTGACTTAGTGTAGAGATTAATTTTAAATATCCTTGGTATTTATGAGCAGCTTAGACACATGTTATTACATACAGCACAAATAATGATACTGTAAAGAAGTTTTAACATTCCCCATTGTAATGGGGGAGACAGAGTTTCCCTTACTTTACCTATACTTTAATGAAATGGTCAGAGGAAAGTGAGTTATTTTTACTAAGGAAGAAGGGATTGGAATGATTTCAATTTAGATGCATCTGCTTCCATTTGAGTATTAACCTTTTCTTCCTGTTGATACAGTAAGTCCAAGAGTCTCATTCATTTTCTTTATTTTAAAGCAAAAAAAAAAACAATAAAAACAATGATATAAAATTTCAAAACAAGATAGTAGGAGACTAACAATGGTTAATACATTGCATACTGTTATCTTCAAAGTAGTTGCTTAGATTACAAGGTATAGGCATGAAAAATTGATCAAACAATATAAGCACAAATCTTTTCAATGAACTAATACAAATTAGTATTATAACTATCTTAGCTATCATATATATATATATATATATATATCCCTTTCCCTTCCTTCTTTTCTCCTTTCCCCTATCCCAGTTTCTCTTTCTTTTTGAGCAGTTTCTTCCCATTTCACAATACTTTTTGTACATTTTGGATCTTCTTTACTCATTCAAATTCTTATACTAGGGAGACAATACAATATTTACACATGCATGTCTGATATATTTTGTTTATGAATATGGTCTCAAGTTGCATCCATTTATCTATAACCATCTCAGGTTTAATCTTCTTCATTTGTTTTCATAGGTGCAGAAACACAATAATCTTCTCATTGATAGTTCAGTCACTCACTCTTCCCTTTTTCTTCAAAGTTTCATGGTTTCCTTGCTATTATATATTAACACTTCTTCAACTGGGTAGCAAAACTGATGGATAACATCATAAAGATTCTGCTCAGGATGTATCAGTTCATTTATTTATTTATTCTTTCACTTACCAACCTTTCAATCCAACCAACCATCCATTCAGCTACTGTTTCCATTCAATAAACATGAAGTAAATACCTGTTGTGTGCTGAAGCATCCATTGCAAACATGATGAGCATGTTTTATCTCAAGATGAAGTTCTAACAAGGAGAAATAGACCCGTTAGGCTAGAAAGATACATTTTTATACAGCTGTGTTTATGAGATAAATTGTGCCTGCCATAAGTATTATCATATAAGATAGTAAAATTGCAATTGTAGTAATATGGTACAATTTGTGTATATGAAATTAGAATTTAGTCTGGAGTTAGAGACTGTTTCCCTAAGGAAGAAGGAATTGTTTAGGAAAAGACTTTGAAGAGAGATATGGGAAAAAATTTAAAAATAAGCCTGTGTGTCTGACTTATTTCACTCAACATTAAAAACAAAAACAAAAACACTGCACTTATTGCATGCCAAAATAAGCGGCCAAGAGTTAAGACCTCAGAGGTGGACATACCCCAGATCCTGTAGAGACTTTTAGGATTGCGTTAAAGATTTCTGTCTTTATTCTTAGGCCAATATGCTATTTTTAAAGAGTAGTAAGTAGAAAACTGGCACAATCAGTCACTTACTTTTCTCTTTTTCTCCTAAGCTTTATGATTTCCTTATTATTATATAATTTTCTATTGTTTTGAAAATGTAACACTTTCTCTTAGTCAATCTTCAGAAAATGTTTTTAAAAATGTACAATAAGACTTCCAGAAAGATTGTAGAACAGTAAGCAGCAGAGTACAAAGTCTCCCTGTGAGAAACAGTTCAGATGCTTGAATACAACACCATGGAGAGGACAAGAGGGAAGGAAGTGGGTCCCCTGGACACAGGGAGAATCTAAAATATGAATTGAAGCCCACAGAGAGAATAAAAAGAAGAATTTAAACGAAGAAGGTGGTGGCTGGTGGCATCTTAGTCTGGAGCCAGACTCACCCTGCCAGAAGAGCTGTTGAGCCTGGGGAAGTGCGGTCATGGTCACAGTCATGGTCTTATTAGACCCCAGAGGTCTCAGAGGAGAGGCACAGCAGTGGAAGAGAGTGGCAGATGCAGAGATTTTCATTGACTGGTGGTGAGTGCAGGGGACTCCATTCCCCCCACGGGATAGAGCAATTGGCTGGGAACCATTTTGGAGTCCAGCAGGGTACACCCAGGCCCAGGACTGCTGCTGGCTTCTTCAGGCAACTCTAGGTTGTGGGCAGACCCATGAAAATTGCTTGGACCAAGTTCCCCTGCGTATTCCAGACAACATAGCGTAAGTTCCTAAACAGCTTAGATCCACAGGCCCTGGCCAGTTGCACTCCTGTGCAAACTGCAGTACCCAGCTCAGTGCAGAGGCACG
>RJWT010036995.1:0-13142 GCA_004365215.1 Cuniculus paca | reverse complement strand
TAACCACAATACAGTAACATTTCACAGTAACATATATATACATTTAAATATACATATACACACAGTAACATATACATATAGACACAGTAACATATATACACAATATATACACAGTAACATATATATTAAAATATAATTTTCTGATAGAAATTTTTAAACATTATTTAACTGACATGTCAGTATTCCATTTGAATTAAAAGTAATATTTAAAAATTAAACCTCAACCTTTAACCTAGTACACAATTTAAAATTTGTTAAATTTCATGGATGGTATATAGTGTCAACTACTCAGTAAGTTTATTGTATAAATGACTGATGAGTACATGGTACTGCTATGTCAGTACTTTATTGTTCAGTGACCCAAAGTCAGTTAAATATTTCATTTACCAGAAAATAAAATTCAAAACCTGAACCCAGTATGAAAAGCAAAAATTAAATTTCATGGAGTATATACACAGTATGTTACCACATTATTGTACATGTCATTAAATTCCTGGCATTATTTCTTACAAAGGAAAAATGAGACAAAAATATCTTTCCAAGTAAATCCACATTAAATACCATGCTTCAGAGGTGGAGTCTTCTCAGCTGATTTGCTTTTGAATTCCAGCCACAGTAATTTCAGGTTAGCAGGCAAGCTGCGGTTTTGGAGAGCCAGCCCTGATTACTTCTCTGAGCACAGTAACCAGCTTTTCAGCAACTAAGTATGTGTGATCTATGTAGGCTGCTCATGCAACCTAACTGGGTCAACAGGACACAATGACTACGAGGTTGTGAAGCACTTAAGCACACAGTAGGGTTGCAGAAGTGGAATAATAGAGTCCCTGTACAGCATTTGCAAGTTGACAGAAACTCTACTCACTCATGAGGAACAGCTAGGTCAGAAATGACCACCAAGCCCTTTGGTCTAAAAAGGGAAGGCATTCCAGACAGATCCCTGAGATCTCCCTTTGCTTAATGTTCACAGTTTAATTTCTTGAATGTGGAAGGCATATTGACTCTAATTAGTTCCAGCTCAGCAGCTTAACACGAAGGGATCCATCTCTAGAATGCAAAGTACCAGGCAAGCAGAATAGCACAAAGACAGGGCTGAGCAGGAAACTTGTTAGACAGAAGTAGGAGACTCACTGAAATTCAGCTCAAATGTTATTACCAGTGAATTGGTACAAGCTTTTCTGCAGAGCAACACTTGAAATACTTCAAATGCACATATCCTAGGACCTAACTGTTGTACATCTAGGAATTTATTCCAAATACACATCCATAAAGATGTAATTCTCTGTGTGTCTATGTTTTTTGTTTTCGTTGTTATTTATTTTTGAGACAGGATCTCACTTTGTAGGGCAGGCTCACATTGAACTCACTATGTAGCCCAGGCTGACCTCGAACTCACTGTGACCCTCCTGCCTCAGCCTCCCAGGTGCTGGGATTACAGTCGTGAGCCACTATCCCCAGCTTCTACATGTGTTTAGATATAAAAGGATACTCATTACAGCAATGTTTGTAGGAATGAAAACTAATAGAAATAATAACAAAGGAAATGCTATACAACCCTTTTAAAAATGTATCAGTGGTGTATGCTTGTAGGTTAATGTATTAAGTGATAAAAGCAAGTTAAAATAGGCATAACATGCTCCTAATGTCTGCATATAGATGTTTGACATGGATGGGATTTTTTGGAAGCATATACAGAAAACTGGCTAATAACAGTAATCCCTGAGAACTAGGACCTTCTAGTAAGAAGGGAATTTTCTGAAAATATATACATGTGTGCTGAATGTGAAAATATATACGTATTATGTGTGCAGTTAAATACATGGCCTCACACGTGCTAGGCAAGCACTGTAACACTGAGCTATATTTCCAGCCCCTTTTTATTTATTTTACTTTTATTTTGGGATAGGCTCTTACTAAGTTGCCCAGGCTGGGAACATGGAATCTTCCTATCTCAGCTTCCTGAATATTGCATCACTTTTATAATTTAAACAAAGAATTTTTTTTTGGCAGTACTAGGACTAAATCCAGGGCCATCACACTGAGCTACATCCCCATCCCTTTTTAATTTAAAGGGTCTATGTCCCTTTGATGGCTGATACATTGTGTCAACTTGGAAAGTTTAGAAGTTTAACTAAGAGAGTCAGCAGGGACCCAGAGTTCTTATTTTGTAAATATCCTCAGCCTGTTCAAGAGGAGAGCACAGAGATGGTGTACTACACCCACCCCTGGAGGAAGGGGGGGGGGTGCTAGCCTGTTTACAATATAAGGGACAAGAGGCTTGTTCTCCCTCTTTTTGCTCTGGCTACTGCCTTGAAGTATTGCCCTGGTACCATGGCACCCCTGCCTTGGAGTCAGCTGATTATGGACTGAAACATCCACAAACAGTGAGCTAAATAAATCTTTCCTTGCTTCACTTTGGGTGTCGGGTATTTTGTCCCAGCAATGAGAGAAAAGTAACCAAGACAGTCCCTAAATTGCCCAGGTTGAGCTTGATCTTCCTGCTTCCAGTCCTAGAGTGCTGAGTTTACAGGCTCACGCCACCATGCCTGGCCCATCCCCAGACCTTTTAAATTTTTTTTGAAAAAAAATTTTGTTTAAAATTTTGAGACAAGGTCTTGCTAAATCACTCAAATTACCCAGGTTGGGCTCAAACTGGCAATCTTCCTGTCTCAGCCTTGTACTGTTGGGATTACAGGCGTGTGTAACTACAACTTTCACATTAAAAGGGAAGAGACTATATATCTCCTAGGAGAATTTCTCCTTTTAACAGCGCCACCCAGCCTACCCTCTTGAAATCTCTCTAGCACCTTAAATACATTATATTATTAGCAGCTTGGTGGAGATTCATTTTCGGGGTCTAGTGAGATAGATTTTAATTCATCCCTCAGTTGGATCCTTATCAAAAAAAGTAAAATTCAGCACTGGTGAAATCTCTGATATTGCTTATAAATCAGAAATTTGTTTTACAAACATCTTAAACTATCCCTGGACACTTTTCTTAGGACTCATTCATATTATTATCTACCCCATTCCCAAATATATAAAGAAAGTTCTACCTTGGAGGGCTTGTAACCAAATAGCATTACGACAGCAACCTTAAAATCCTCTCTGCTTAGATAGCCTTTATTATCTTCATCGCAGGCTTTAAATACCTAAAGAATATTAAATATCTTCAGTTAGTAAAACACGAACAGTTCTCTTACTGGTTTACATTAAATTTGAACCTCAGAACATCTAAAACTCAGTCCAGTACAGGGACTCTGAAAAGGGGTTTTACTGCCTTAATTTTAATCCAAGAGAAATCTTAATGACTAAACTCTACCCCATAAAAAAGTGCAAACGACTTAACCGCTAGGCGGGTAATTCTACCCATAATTCAGTCCAGTAATTAGAAAGATGGGGCAAAGGCGCCGGCTTTGAACAGGGGTGGAGAGATGTAAATTCGAGATTAATAAACTACGGAAGGGGAAGGGGCTTGGAAGAAGTCAGAATACCAGAAGGAGGAGTCGTCTTGCAGTTCTAGGCCTGATCAATAATCATGACCCATTTTAGGGCCGCCCAGGACCCTTCTATACCACTGGGTGAAATGAAACCCAGGAACACAGGAGCCCCGGGCCAACCTGAAGTCCAACATCCAAAATCCAACACCCAAAGTCGCCCCTGGACACCTACTTCCACCCACTTCCTGTGTTCCGAGGGGCTGGCGTCCCACGCCCGCGGACAGGCTCCAGCTTTAGAGAAAGACATCGCCACCGCCACTACCAATTCTTAAACTAGCAAATCTGCAACTGCTCGGGTGAACAGCCCTCCGCCAACCGTGACCACGCCCACCGCGCCTCAGGAAGCTGAAGTTTGCCACGCAACTCCAACGTCTCCTCCCATTGGACGACCCGCTACCCACTGGCGTTGATCCTGCAGTACTATTGGCCAGAAGCTTTGTTTAACAATGTTCCTGTGGACCAGTCTGGGGTGGGAGATTTCCCAGGCCCGCCCTCAGCATTCGGTTCCGCCCCCAACTCTTGGCTCCGCCCCCTGCCTGCAACCCTTTAACTCCTAGTGCACCTCAGGGTACTCTGCGCACCTACTACTCAGCATCTCAGCACCTACGTTCTTAATTCTCCCTACCAACCTTACAAGAAATTCCTTTGGGTTATTTTGACCCGTGGCTAGGCTAGACATCAGGAGAGACAAAATGAATGAGAACAAAGCGCAAAAAGAACCAAACAAGTCGAGCCAAGTCCAGGATTCACGTTTAAATCAGAATGTCATTGGCATGGAGCTACTACGTTTGTTGTTTCCCTCAGTTTAAAACGTCTGTTTTTGTCCCCGGAAAACGTAAACATCTAGCACAGTGCCTGGCACAAAGGAGACTTGCAATAAACTAAACAAACGAAAGGAGCTGTCAGGATGTTATACACAGATCAACATCACTCAGTACTCTGAACCTGATGTCTGGCTGGAGGGAGACTCAAGGAATAAATACAGAGCATAAACGGCATGAAGCCCAAATTGCATATCAAAATCCATATTAAAAGCGAGGAATATGAGAGAGTTCCTCTTTCCAGATGGGTTTATCTCAGGTCCCTCTATTCTTTTGGCAATTCGGTAAGGTTAAAAATACACACACACACACACACACACACACACACACACACCCCTGTTTCAAGGAGGAAACAGACATTCGAGATTCTGAGTCTGGCAGGATCTCATTTAACATTTTACTTCAAAGTAGGGTTAAAGTCCGCGCTCCGGGACACGAATTAACCTCTACCCCGCAGCTCATTCTCATTTAGAGAGAGCCACCTCCACCACCACTACCATTCTTGAACTAGCAGGGCTGCAACTGCACCAGCACACGCTGCCTGGGGTTTCCTGGGATCCTGAAGCTGTCCCTGAAAAATCCCCCATAAAAGAGTTGAGTTTCGCTCATTAGCTGAGAGAAAAGTGAGAGAACACATTTCTGTTTCTTCCTTTTTTTAAAAAGTCACCAGGAGGTAAGCCGAGACTCCTCCACCCCATCTGTGCCTTCCGGAGAGCGCAGTCAGGCGTCGCTCTGGACAGGGCGGGCTTTAGGACCCAGAAGCAGGCCTTTGGGGAGAGGAAGCGGCGCGCGGCCTGCGGGTTTGAACGGTGCGCAGGCGCAGACGTGGCGCTGGGCGGGATCGAGGCGGAGGCGGCGGAGGGCGCCGCGAGCCCGGTGAGTGTCCCGCGGTGGCCGACGCGGCTTTGGCGCCGTCTCTTCTCGGCTGCGGTGGCCGCGGCGCGCTGGGCGCGGGAGTCCGCCGGCGTCGTGGGTGGCCTGCTAGCCGGGAGGCGACGCGAGGGAGGCATGCAGCGGGCTGGGGGCGGCGTGGGCAGGCTCCCCTGGGTCGCGGCCTCGGTGCCCGCCGTGGTCGCATCTCCTAGGCGGTGCGCAGCGAGAGACCGACTCCTGCCCCGCGTGTGAGCGGCAGGGCCTGCAGCCCCTTCGCACGTGCCCGTCTCGCACCGCCAGTCACGGCGGCTCACCTTGAGCGCCCACCCCAAGCCGGGCACAGAACCTCTGTGCCAGTCCTTAGCGTCCCGTTAGGCGCGTGCATTGAGTTTGTACCTGGGAAAGCTCCTGGCCCGAGTGAGCACTCAGCACAGTTGGCCGCAGAGTTGCCCCTTCCTCGGCAAAACTCAGCCCGCTTCGCCCCTTGCCCTCTGCACCCTCGCAGCCCCGCAGCAGGCTTCTCCCTGGCGCTTTGGGCGTCTCTTCCACCATTTCCCCCACAGAGTTGTAGCAAACGTAATAGTCCAACAGGCAAATTTGGCCAACGTACTGGCCTTATTAAAATCCTCAGTGGGGTGCCAGCCCGCCCATGGCAAATTGGATTCCCTCTACCTGAAATGCTTTTCACTCCATCGTTTAGTCCGCTGGTGCCTTTTCGTGCCTCACACGTTACTTCCTTCAGAGGTTATTCCAGAGAAAGGTAGGTCATCCTTGTAAAATGCAATGAGTATCTAATCGTCTTGGGTTTTTCAAAATAGGTGTTAATCTGTCTCTTCCACCCTGAAATTTTAAGTTTTTCTAGTGCACAAACTACATCTTTAACGCCGTATTTCCGAGACTTAATACCAAGTAGCTACTCAATAAATATATGTTGAGAGGGTGAAGTCTGGAAGACAAGCATGAGCCCCATTTTACAGATGAGAAAACCAAGGCCGAGCAGTTAGCACTTAGAATTGACCAGGTTTTACACTGGGGTCCCATGTTTCCCCTTTGCTGGCTTCCTAGGGCTTCAACCCAACAGCCTGGCGCACAGACCCACCTGATGGTCTGAAATCTGAGAAGCAGCGACTGGGGGGTGGGGCGCCGACGTTGTCTCAGCTGCATCTGGTGAGGTGTGGGAAGAGGAAGCATTTGCAGGTCTAAATGGCTTTGGTTTTTGGCTTGTGGAACTGAGGATTCAACCCAGTAGCATTGAGCTGTATTCTCAGCCCCTTTTCATTTTATTTTTTATTTGGAAATAGCATTTTTTTTAAAGTCCTTGATAAGACCTCTGACAGTGCTCTGAGTTGGCATTTGGTGGGAGAATTAGAACTTCATCTTCACACAGTGTTTGCCAAATTGCATTCACTCACCTGCTTCCTCTCCACTGTTTGTTTTACTCTCTTAACACATGCTGTTGTTTACCTAACATTTTTATTTAAATCCAGTCACCCTTTGACATAAATACGTATGGTCTTTTTAAAAGTACACTTTAGCCGGGCGTGGTGGCTCACGCCTGTAATCCCAGCACTCGGGAGGCTGAGACAGGTGGATCGTTGTGAGTTCGAGACCAGCCTGGGCTACAAAGTGAGCTCAAGGCCAGCCTGAATGGCATAGTGAGACCCTGTCTCAAAAACAGGGCTGGGGATCTAGCTCAGCGGTCTAAGCGCCTGCCCGGCAAGTGCAAGGTCGTGAGTTCATTCCCGGTGCCACAAAAAATAAATAAATAAATAAATAAAAGTACACTTTATTTTGCTATTGCGATTAATGGAGCCACAAGCTGGCTTCTGTTGACAGTAAACAAAACTGTTACAGATGCTTGCAGAAGAACCAGAAGCCTGCTGTTTGTTCAAAAACAAGATTAAAGTGTTTCTACAACTCTGTAGCATTCTCCTCAATTTAAGCAAAGAGAGTGGATTGAAATGGGCAAGGGAGTTAATTTTCTTTTTTTTTTTTTTTTTTTTGGCACCAGGGATTGAACTCACGACCTCGCACTTGCCAGGCAGGTGCTTAGGCCACTGAGCTAAATCATTACATGATGTTAGTATCAGGTTGCAGGCACCTCTGTCCTGGGAAACGCGGGACTGCCCTGAGTGTGAGGACTCAGTCACTCCACCTGTACTGTAACATGCTCACTTCTCAGCACCACTTAACTAAAAATGTGACTGCCAAGGAGACAGACAGTAAACAACTGGAAGAAAACTCTTGAGTCCTACACCTGGCGAACTCTACATCACTTATAGAAAACCCTCTGGTGTGCTGGGAACCTGATCGTGAGAGGGAAGTAAAATTCTGATGCTGGTGACCACATCCAGTTCTCCAAAGTCAGTCAGTTCCTGATTGATCTTGACCTTTACCAGCAGTTCCCACTTTGATAGACAGAAGGGTCTTGATTGCTCGTGGCTGGGCCAGGTGGGGCATACGGGTAATCCCAGCACTTGGGAGGCTGAGGCATCTCTCTGAGTACCAGGCCAGCCTTAGCTACATAGTGAGTTCAAGGCCATCCTGGAATATATAGACCCTGTCTCAAAAAAAAAAAGAAAAAAATGAATAACCTGCTTAATGATGAGGCAGAGTTCTTTGCTTTAGCTTAACAATTCAGATTTTTTAGTGTCAGCAAGCTCCAAACTTCAACTGTGAACACATCAGAACCAGAAAAAGGACTCTGTTCATTAGGAAATGCCTTTTTCAAACCTTTGTTGTTGTCTTACTTTGTTGGCAGGAACCCCAACACCCATATGATTCTAGAAAATATAGATAAAACTGAAAACTTCAGAGTTGCTGAAGACTTTATCTACAATGTTTTCAGGGTTTGGGGATTTTGTCTTACTAGTACAGGAATACAGGTCACAGTATCCAGAGCTGACTATTAAACATACCATATTTTCCTAAATTTAAGCTTCCATTTTCCAGTGCTTTAGGTTCTGTTGTAAAACACTTAGCATCGTGTGTGTTTGGGGTTTCTTTGGCTCCTACCTTCAGAACAAAGGTCAGGGTATACAGGAATGAAGGTTGTCAGATTCTTTGTTCTTTTCTATACTAGGGAAACTACATATATATTAGGTTACTGTATTTTGAAATTGTAATCATAGGACCAATTTTGGTATCTCCCAGGGTGTGGTTTAAAAATATAGTGAAGCTGGGTGTGGTGGCACACACCTGAATCCCGGCACTTAGACTGAGGCAGAAGGATCACCACAAGTTTGAGGTCAGCCTGCGCTATAAAGCAAGACCCTGTCTCAGAAAACCATAATATATATCTATATAAATATAGATAGATATGTTGAATGTTTAAATTTTGAAAACTGTATTACGATAGAAAACACATTGCTATTAGTCCCATTCCAGAAATTCCCAGACTGCTGAACACTCTTACTCCACTGACTTAACGAAGAGCCGGAAGTCACATAGTACCATATTTGGTAAATAAGGTGGGTAAAGATGCACCGTAATGTTTCTAGCAGCCTACTTTTCCATTGGATTGCACTTGGCAGCAGCATTCAAGGTATTTTATCTCCCCTCCCCCAAAAAAGAGAACCCCATAAAAGAGGACTTCCAGAACAGCTTTAGAAAGTGGCAAGAACAATTGATGTGTGTCCAAAGCAAGGGCATTTTGAAGGGGATTGATTAATTTTACTGTAATTGCTTTTAAACATTCGCCCTGTGTTTTGATCACCCTTTGTATTCACTAAGAGAAGAGGTCAGGGGGGTTTCCAGAGATTTTGCAAATTGTGCTGTGTGGCAACACACACCCTACCAGAATCTGACAGATTTAGAGATTAGCATGGTCTCCGTGCAAGGATAACACACAGATTTGAGAAAAATTTTCCATATATTTGGGAGAAAAAAAGATTCCGGTCTCAGGTTGGAAGCTAAACCCTTTCTCACCCAAAGCTCTGAGGGCCACTACTTGCTTTTAAATGGAGAAGCAATCTAGAAAGAACAGCTGGGCAGGGGAGGGAGTAGTCTGGGATTGAACTCAGGGCTGCCTGCTTGCTAGCCTAGTACTCTGCCACTCCCCAACCAGCCTGAGGGCTCTTGATTGAAGATTCTGTTCCATTCCTTGCTTTAGAGCTATTTTACAATTCCTAGAAAGCTAGAGTTAACACTCCCAGAAGTTTTTCTTAAGGAGGTTCTTTTGTTCTTAAGTACTTTTTTAAAGTCACAAGACTGCAGCCACTAAAACAGTTCCTTGAAAGGAAATTGTGAATGGGGAGATAGAACTTTTGCAAAGAGGAGACCAAGTGATGGAGCAGAGGGAGAGGGAAGGGAGTAAAAAAAGGATTTAGACGTGTTATGTATGTGCACAGAATCCACACAATAAATGTAATTTGTACAGCAAACATGTACTAATAAAAAAAATTAAAGGGAATTATGTCATCTTAAACACTATCCAGCAATCTCTAGAGTCTAGAACACTAGCAGAACCTAAGTTTAAAAAAAATTTTAAAAATTTAAAAGTAAATATCTGTGCTGCTTAAGTAGCAAATCAGCATGAATCAAATGCAGAGAACCTGGCATTGAGACCTTGTACGATACACTTCTAGCAGGCTCAGTCATGGTTTCTTAGTGCAGATTAGAAACAATTTAGGAAAGCATCTGTACTAAGAGTTGAAGATCAACAGAAGATGTACTGGGGAGGTCCATGGTGACAAAAATGTGGCATGAACAGAGAAGTGATTCCAGGAAAGTAAAGAGCACACAGACAAATCAAAATTTTGGACATCCAACCTGAATCCTTCTCATTAAGTTTCTGGATAAGATTGACAGGTGCTGAGTCATATTCTGGGGCATCTGGGAAACAGGACTTTTCCAGAGTTCACTGATTAAATTACACGCATGAGATGCTGTCCATACTTGTTACCCTTCCCTGAGTTTCGAGTGGGGAAAGGTTACAGAAGGTCAGGCCATAAGATCTAACATGCATGTGCTGTGGCCTGGAGCTTTAGAGACTTCTGGGTCTCTAATAATGGAGTCTGGGTCTCCAATAATGGAGTGTTGTCTCAATTGAAGTAGATGGAGGGGAGTGGTCTCCAAGGTGAGTTTGTGCTACCTGTACTGGGGGGACCTCACCCTGTACAGTCCCTGAGGCATTGGCTAGCCCTAGAGCCCTGAAGGATGTGTCTCCACACACTTTCCCTCAGAGCTCCTTGAAAGGTGTAATTTACAGAAGAAACCTTATCTAATTTGGTAGTTAACTGAGAAATTATGAGAAGTAATGGGTACCTTTAAAATAAGTTTTTCCATTTGAAACATGCATGTGTAATTTTTGGGAAACCTTTTAATGCAGCATAAATTTTATTTTTGAGGGATGTAAGTTCTCTGCGTAGAATACTGCAGTTTGTGTTGGTTGGCCTCACTTAACCTCTTTCAGACAACAAAACTTGAAGATACACTAGCACAGACTTTTGAGTATTATAATTTTCCTCTCAAGATTTATGGGCCCTTGTTAAAACGATGGGCCTCAGCAGTCACAGCAAAACAGATGTAGGCTCCATGGCCCAGTGATCAAATACATGCCCTCATCTCAAGATAGCTGCAGTTTCCTCCTACAAACCCCATAAAAACCCCCAGCCTGTAAGAGGGCCACTGCTTACTCACCGCCCCTCTCAGGTTTTAATTCCAGTACAACCTCTACTCTACTGTGGAGCTCCCCTACCTTTGCTTTTTTCCTTACACAGGTTATTAATCTTTCCGTGGGGAGTGGGTCCTGGGGATTGAATCCAGGGCTTTTGTGTTGAGCTACATCCCAACTTTTTTTTTTTAAACTTTGAGATAGTCTCACTAAATGTCTCTGGTGGGATTCAAACTTAGCAGTCGTCTTGCATCAATCTTCCAAAAATGTTGGCATTATAAACTTGTACCACCCGCTTGGTGCAGTACAAGTTTGTTTCTCTACAAGTTTTCATGGCTTCATTTAGGATCTAGACTGATAATTTTCTCACATTAGTTGCATCTTCATGGAAGTACTAAACCAAGATAGGAAAAATAAGACAGGAAGAAGATAGGAAAAACTGTGTCCTTAAAGACACAGTAAACCTGGGCCACTCCCTTTGACCTATACATGGGCCTTTTATAAATCACTGTGGGTCTTCCCCTATGGATTGGCTATAGCTCTGTCACCTGTGTGCAGCGGGGGGCTTTGAACCAGATTTTCACAGGTGAGATCTCTCTTTCCTTGAGGGAAAAGAACGCATTTTGTGGGGCAGACATCAGTTGAAAAGGCGGCAGCAATAGAGCAGTCTGTGTCTTTATTGTTTAACTCTTATACAAGTGGTTATCATGTAGTTACAGACATGACTAACGCATGCATAGTTGTCTACTGCTAAGTCTTATGTAACTGCACTAGACAGCCAGGTCGTGGCCTCAAAGCTGGCCAGAAGTGTCCTGACATGCCCCCCAAGCTTTGGAGCCTACAGCAGTCCATATGGCGTGGTGCCCCACGGCCTGCAATGCCTGTCAGCCATGAATGGACCATCACACTTCCCCTGCAGAAAGAGCTGTCACCTTTCATCTGTAATTTGAATCCCCTCTTTCCATAGATTCCCAAACTTCCCCATAAATATATTGAGGCCATAAGCATCTCTGCCTCACTCTATCTTTGTGTACTTTTTAAATTTTGCCTAATCTCTTTATGCCTCTTACTGATACACCCTGAAAATTCTTTTTCTATGATAGAAATCAGCAGACCTGCAATGTGTCCCCTGGGGTGAGTCAAGGTTTACGATCATCTCTACTACAGGGGCTCCTGCCAGTGACAGTCCCTAGAGAAAAGGTATATACAGACATGTCATTTGGCCTTGCTTTGAGGTCCTTGCTAAGCTTATACTGAGGTTTCTCTTTGGAAGAGTAGGACTGACATCATCACAGAAGTGCTGTGGGTGTGTGCTTGAGTAAAAGCTAGATCCCTAAATTCCAATTTGACCTTAAAAATTTGAACAGAGTCAGAATCACTCTTGAAATTGGCTTTAAACCCACACACCTGTTAGAAGTTTCAGGATTAAAAATACATGCTTCATTTTGGGTCTTGGCTCCAGCTGCCTTTCCTGAGGCTTCTAAGATAACATGGTCTTGATTGAAAGACAAAGGTAAGGATGGGAAAGGTAACCAAGATTTTTGCTGTTAACTTTTCAACTTCTTGTAGAGTTTGCTAACGGTTACAGGGCTCAGCTTCTGAAAGGAAGTTCACGTGTGTGGCCGAAGTTCATCTGAAGGGCATCTGAGAACCATCAGATTATTTTGCCAGTGGATGGGGGAATGGGATATAATGTTTCTGTCTTTCCTTTGCAGAAGTACAATGTCTCAGGAAGGCAGCTATGGGAAGTGGACAATATCCAGTAGTGAGGAAAGTGACGGTGAAAAGCCCGAACCAGACAAACCCTCTACCTCTTCTGTCCTTCGCACTGGGCAGGGAGCGGCGCAGGAGCCAAGCTACTCCTGCTCTGAGGCTCGGAAAGCTGCACACAGGAGGCAGATCTCACCCGTGAAATTCAGCAACACAGATTCAGTTTCACCTGCCAAAAAGCAGAGAAGTAGTTCGCAGGAAGACCTGGGCTGGTGTCTCTCCAGTAGTGAAGATGAGCTGGGACCAGAAACACAGCAAACGCAGGCTGAGCACATAATGGTCAAAGAAGAAAAAGACGTCCCTGCTCTCGAACATAGTGCTGCCCAAAGAACTGGAAATCATGCCCCTCCTGCCAGCCACAGGCTCAAAGAGGGAGAAGACGAGTATGAGACATCAGGGGAAGGCCAGGACATTTGGGACATGTTGGATAAAGGGAACCCCTTCCAGTTCTACCTCACTAGAGTCTCAGGAATTAAGCTGAAGTACAATTCCAAAGCCCTCCACATCAAAGGTAAGGATGTAGGGTGCCCAGGAGCTGTAGAGTTACACCTCAGAGCATTTTCCTTG
>RJWT010036994.1:0-13155 GCA_004365215.1 Cuniculus paca | reverse complement strand
ATCCCCAGATCAAATCATTCTTCCTGGTTCAAGTCATGACTAGCAGCGTTATTTTTTGTGTTCAGATCATGAAAAGATGCACAGCCTGGGAAGAAATGTTTCTCTAAGAGAGCCCACCTCCCACTGAACTTTACATAGACTTCTCAGGCAGAAAAAAACTGGTGTCTCTCGAGAACTGTTCCTTTGGGAGCTGAGAAGTCATGCATTTTAATATTCTAGATACTCTATTTCTGGAAGGGACATAACTTACTCTAGAGTATGATTGCTTTCAGAGGAAATCTTGTCTTCGGCTGCAGAAATACTGTGGATCCTAACTTGGCACAATCACAGTTGAAGTGGGCTCTCTCTAGGTCTTGTGCTCCAAGAAGGGTCCCCAGGAGTTTTCAGCCTATGGAAAGAAGCTTGGATGGCAAGACGTTCTCTCTGTGCACCTTACAGGCTGGGTAAGGGGGAGAGGGAGCCCCTGGCCTTTCATGTACCAGGCAAAGCTCCCTCTAAAACCTCCCTTGGAAAGGCCCAGAATTGGCCTCAGAAGGGCCTTCGTCCTCCCAGCACTGATTCCTTTCACTCCAAAGTAAAGACCTAGGCCTAGAGTTAGGCAGACATCTACCCATGACCTCGCCATCCTCCCATGTGGCTCCTCTATCGAAGCCCGTGCTGGAAACCGCCCAGCAGTAGGGAGGAAGGCTGGGCATGAGAAGCTGAGACAGGGTACAAAGCGATGTCGTAAGAAGACGCGTGGATTCAGAAGGAGAGGCTGCTCGCTGCATCTAGGTGGGACAGAAGAGAACTTACGGAGGTGGAGCCACCGCCAGCTCCTAGTCCCCATTTTGAACTTGCTATCAATTCCAGCAAACTCTGAAACGGATCCAACGCTGTCAGACAACCACCGAGCCTCCAGAACAAATCCCAAATCCATCTCCCTGGCTCCCCTCCTACTCCAAGCCCCTCACCCTTCTCCCAGGAGACCACCGCAGCATCTGAGCTCATCGCCCTGCTTCCTCTCCTGTTCCCTGATGTTCCACTGTCTACACAGTGACCAGAAGGATCTTTCCTTACATATAAAAAAAGATTATACAATGTTATTTCCCTGCCCAAAAACTTCCAATAACTTCCTGCTGATCCTGGAAAAACTGAAATTTCACACAGCCTCCAGGGCCCCGAATGATGGCACACCTGCCTACACTCCCCACCCTCCACTCCACCTCTGTGGCTTCCTGCTGTTCCTTCAACAGGCAAAGACTCAGGGTCTGTCGCAGGCTCCCCAGAAGCAGACCCCAAGAAGAGGTTGATGTGAAAGCTGTTTATTCGTGAAGTGTTCCCATGAAAAGCCACCAGGGATGTGAGGAAGCAGGACCAGGAGGGGAAGGAAGCCCGGGAAGCTAGTGAGGTCCCCAGAAGGAGGCTGTGACTCCACTCCTCCAGGAAGGCCCGGAAACTGTAGAGGTGACTCGTGGAGCTTGTCATCGCGGCAGGGGGTGTGGCAGATGTCTACCCTTGCAGCACCGGCCATCAGTTAAGGCTGCCCCCAGGAGGGATGAAAGTTCCCAGGTGCCTCCTGCTCCCTGTGGAGGGATGGCAATCTCAGCAGCCTGAGATCAGGCTGTCCAGCCAGAAGCCAGGACAGGGTCACTGGGAGGTGGAGCGCATGAGCAGGGTAATGGGATTCGGGGTATGAGTGGAGCGGCAGCAGTGACCAGGTCTCTGCACCTCCTCTCACGACTGCCTCCCTCCTCTCATTAGAAAGAGTCATCTCCAACAGCTCTGCGGGTTCCACCTGCCCACAGTAACCTTCCTTCCACCCTGCAGCCTCCGTCACCTTATTCCACCTCAGCACGGCTGATGGATTCCAAAGCGCCATCAGAAATGACCCTATTTTGGCTTTCCTCCCGTGTACTGTCAGCATCGTCCACTGGACTGGCAGGGTGAGGACCTGGCCTGGCTGGTTCTTATCTTGTATCCCCAACACTCAGCACAAGAGATGTTTTGAGCACTTTCTATTGGGGCTTTCCGGCTCACGTTTGGGCAAATTTTACACAGTTTTTCATCTATTTAAGTTCCATATGCACCTGTAATATTTGCTACTGTAGGTTCCTTACAACTCATTTAATTCCCAGAATAACCCAGTGAACAGATACTATTATTATCCTTGGTTTGTCCTCAGGACAGAGACCCAGGGGTTCTGGTAACCTGTTCACAAGCTTGGCGAAGGCAGAGCAGGGCGTCCAGCCCGCAGCAAATGACTCCAGTCGCTTGCGCTAAGACTGAGCTGTCTGGAAATGACCTGCTCCAGAGTAGGCATCAGCATCCTCTGCTGGGGAGCAAACCGTGGCTTAGAGTAGTGTTGCAGCTTCTCCCAAACTCCAGAAGAGGTGGAGAGCGAAGCCAGCCTTCTGACCCCAAAGTCCTCTCCCTGACCACGTGTAGCTAGGAGCAGCCTCCCGCGGGTGGTATGACAGATCCCGTAGCCCCACTCTCTGTCTGCCCCTACCAATGGTCTTAGCCTTCTGCACTGGTCCCTGGTGATCACTTCTAGCCTGCTCCCCAGGAAGGGAGATGCTGCCCCAAGGCTGAGGAAGTCTCTCGGCCTCTCTTCTTCCACCAGTGTCACACATCATTAGGTGGCCCAAGCTGTGGCACTAAAGAGATCCAGACATTTTGCAGCCCTCAGTGCAGTACAGGGAGCTGCTGCCTGTCAGAGGCAGAACAAAACTCACAAAAAGAAGCATCCCATTAAAGTTGGTTTTCTAGAAGTGGAATGCAGAATAGTGTCTGTCACTAGAGGTTAGGAAAGGTGATGGGAGTTGGACAATAGTCTTGTTGGGAAGAATACACCCTATGCTCCACAACACAGTAGGGTGGCCGTAATTCCTAGCAACTTATCATGTTTTATAAAGATCTAGAGGAGTTTGAAGTGATAAGTGTTCAAAGAGAGGGAAATGTTAGTGAACTTAATTTGCTCATAATATACCACATATATGCATAGAATTATCACTGTATCATAGATCTGTAGAATTACGATGCACCTATATTTAAAAATAAAAAATAAAAACATTCCAAATGAAGTTCGTAACTGTTCAGCAGTTGTATGTGTGACATGTGTTTGTGTGTGTGTGTGTGCGCGCGCGCGCGTGTGCTGGAAGGGGAAGGAGGAGCCACAGGGACACGTGTATACAAGCAGAAGAGCCACTGACCGCTAGCCCACCACTCAGGCTGGAGACCTCCCTCTACTCAGAGTGACATCTTGGTCACTCGAACAGCATGTCACCAGAAACAGCAGGCTACCGGGCAACTCACTGTGTTGCCCAGCAGGCAAGTCAGCTCACCTGAGGGACACCCCACACACACTCAGTAACCTGATCCCTGCCACACCGTGTGTGCCCCGCCCGTCCACTCAGCTCAGCCTAGATGCACACACGCACGCCCACCCAGCTAGCACACTCACCTTTCTGCTCAGCTAGTCAATTACAGGAAGTCCTGAACTGCTGCAGACAACTTACTGGGGGTCACTCAGAACCTTCTAATTAGTGTTATGCAGTGATTACCTGAGGCCATTGATACTGGCTTTAATTGGTAATTACAATTCTCACATACAATATTTAATAATCATTCATAATACAGGAAATTTGATTAAGGTCAGAGCATTTTTCTTGGATTTCCACATGGTTTCCTAAAGGCTCAGCTGGGTTTTTTCCAAGCAGGAGTGAATCCAGTCGAGCCAGTCCCCCACCAAAAGCAGTGGAAAACAGCGAAGTCATATTCAGCCACCCCCGCGCCTCTGAATCGCTCACCAGTAGCTACTGGAAATGGGCTAAGGCCACAGACAGATGAGTCACAAAAAAGGAAACACGAGTGGCAACAAATCTGCAGGAAAATAATTGGCCTCACTAGGAATCGAGAAATACTCATTTAAATCAGACACCGTTCCTTTCATCAAACTGGCAAAGACTTGTTTGGCAACTATAATTCTGCCACTGTTGGTTTAAAAAAAAAAAGTCGTCTGCCTCATTCTTCCCCCATCTGAAAACGCACCTGTCCTGCAAGGAGTCACTTCTCAGCTGGCAGCAATCATGTGGCGGGGGGGCATGGAGCCCAACATTCATTCCTCCTGTCACTGCCAGCCACAGAAAATGGCCAGAAGTAGAGCTATGATCCGAGATGGGCAGGTCACAAATGCGCACCCCCCCCCCTCCACTGCTCTTGGTGACTGGTCAGGGGCAGGGTAATTTGCCTGACCTGGCCTGGGTAATAAAGTACCACCCTGTGACCCTCCCGCCCGGGGTCAGAAGGAGCAGCTCCAGTCCCTCTCAGCGGAAAGCTGGGAGGTGTGGGCCATGACAGCCAGCAGCGGCCAGGCCCACTCAGCTCACAAGGACACAAACATGGGTTTGCACCACCCAAGACCTCGACTAACAGAGCTGGCTAGTCCCTGGGTCACACCCAACAGCAAGCAGGTTCCCAGGCCACGGCCCACAGGCCTCAGCCTGTTCCACGCAGAAACACTGGTAATTGCCTGAGTTCTCACCCCCACACCGTCATGAGGGTGAGACCCAAGATAACTGTGGAACTGGGCTGTCACCACATTCCCCTGGGGAGGGGGGACAAAACTACCTCTCTGTCAGAGAGCTGGGGAAGGTGGCCCACAGAACACCCTTCCATAAGAACTTCAAGTATTGCTTTCCAACGTCATTCTTAGCCTCGGCACCACCACCCACGCACGCAAAAGACCGACAGGTTTAGATTTTGAGAAGTAATTTCCAAACTTCGAGAAAGCCCCTTGAGGTATGCTATAGCTTGGACTTGGACTTTTAAGAAGCCCGGTCAAGGACAAGGTTTTAAGTCTTTCAGGGCAAGTCCTCAAAGGGGTTTGTGGGGGTTCAAGTGCTTCCTTTTTCCCTCACATCCTGGCCGTGGAGGGAACGATTTTGCTAGGTCATGTGTTCCTGCCATATGTGCCACCCCTTGCCCCACCAGAGTCCACCAAACCATGAACTGAAACTGCCAGAACTGAGCCCAAACCAACATTCTGTCTTTAGAAGTTGGCTTATTTCAGGTATTTGTTACAGAACAGGAAGCTGACTAACCAAGGTGCTAGAATCCAAGGGAAAAATAAAATTACTTTCATGGAGTTCCTTTTACCAAGTGCAAAGGAAACAGTAGAAATCCCTTTGTATCCTTACCACTATAATCTACCCGCATTCCACAATGATGGGCTCACAGGCAGGACTTGGAAAAGCCTGCATTTCTCTGCCCTGCAGTCAGGCTCCCTGAGTTCAAACCCTGCCCCTCTTACTAGTTCTATAGTCTTAGGCACATGGCTTAATCTCTCTAGGCTCTGCTGCACCCTTGGAGTTCTGAGGTTAAATGAAGGAATGTCTTCAGGAGATCAGTCCAGCACTTTGTACAAGGGGATGTTCTAGCCGCTGTCATTAATAATAGAACTAATGATCTAACAATGCAAGTATAAAGTAGATGGCGAGGGTGCACCCTGGTGAGAAATGGCTTCAGCATTTGAACAGGTAGCCTATTGATATTTATGGCTAATCTGACCACATACTAATTCTATTTTATGGATGTATAAACTGAGGCCAGAAACACCAAGTGCTTGCCCCTAAACCCTAATCTCTAAAAGACAAAGAAAACCAGGCTAAAGGTCCCACATCTGTCTCTCCACCCTGGGGAGAACACACCATGCTTTGAAGAGTACTGGTCAGAGAATTCGTTTCACATGCATAAAGTGAGACAGGCATCACTGGCATCTCATTCTGCAGTTAGAAAACCATGAAGCTACAGAGGATAAGTAACTAATCCAGGTCACGCACACAGGGAGCACACGGTCAAAATCCCACGCCGGTCACATCGGTAAGTCCTATCGCTGCTTTCTCCACTCCCAAGAAAGACCTTTTGGGATTGCCTGGCAGCAAGGCAGAACTGAACAGGAGTCAGTGAAATGGTGATTTGGGGAGAAGAAAGATACAGACCCCAGGGAAACAGCCACGAGGATGATGGCAAGCCGGCCCACGGAGAACATATTCCTGCTCTAGGAGGGACAGACCCGTCCCCATCACACAGTGCAGCGCCACCTGCTCTGCCTCCCTTGCAAAGCTCTCAGCTTCCCAAGCACATTCGGTTTCACAAACTGCTCTCCCACTGAGGACATGTTGCTGAGGACGGTGTGTGCTGCAGTCACTGCCACTTTGCCCTATCCCTCCTGATGCTGCCTGCTCTGCAAGCCAGGCAGGCTCAAAGCCAAGAGATCCACTCCAAATAGAAACACAGCCTCACTCAAAAAGACACCAGACCTGGGGATATAACTCAGCAGCACAAGTGCCTGCCTGGCAAGTGCAAGGTCCTGAGTTCGAGTCCCAGTACAAAAAAAAAAGAAAAGAAAAGATACCAGATAGAACAAGGGTGACCCACCAAAGAGACCAAAGCCTGACAAGGTATCTTTAGCAAGGAACTCACCTTTGCCCTTACCAACCCTCAAAAGGCTCAGACGAAGCACCCACATACCTGGTTCAATGCCCTCAAGAACACAAGAGAAGGAGAAAGAAGGTGCCCACCTCCCAGAAGCACAGCGCATGGCCCAGCAGAGAATGAGACCCAGAAAGTGAAGAGCAGGATCGGGGCCAAGCTGCGCGCCTCAGAGGAAGGCCTGGGTTCCTTCAGAGACATAAATCATGGCCTTGTTTGGGAACAGCCATGGTTACCGAAGCCTGGTAGAAAAGATGACTTGTACAGTTCATTTGCAGGGTCACAATCCCATGCCCCCTCTCCCGCAGGCTCACGGGGCGACATCTGTCTAGGTGGCTTGGCAGATGCCAGCCCCGCGGGAGTCAGGTTTGTGCCGCTGTTGGGCAGGAGTTAGGACAAGCTTAACACCTTCAGGGGACTCGAGAAGACCCTGGAGTCACCCGACATCTGACCGGTCACAGATGTGCAGCTGCACACCTTTCTGCCTTGGGTCACAGAAGCCAGGAGAGCCGTCACCCTACCCGGGTTCCGACAGGGCCCTGTGTTCTCAGCGCACAGGGATTTCTCTCCAAACAAGCCGAGTCTCCATTTACTATACCTCCCAGATGGCCTCTTCCTCCGTGAGCGGCACAAGCAAAGCAGGCCATCGTGTACTTTACAAGCTCCCTTGGGCTAGGCCTGCATCCCAGACTGGCCCACTTCTCTGAAGTAGGGAGCAAGAGATGTTTTCTATTTTAATGGCCTCCGTTAAATGTTTCATGGGCAAAAACTAAGGCCAGATCACTTTATAATCATTCTTCTGGCTGCTGCATAATTGATGTCCCTTATGCACTTTTCATGATCTAATTTATCTACCTCCTAAAATATTTTGTAAAACCTGAGTCCCATCTGTAATGATCTATGTCCCATTATAAAGTCTACAAAAGGATTTGCTACCCAAGTTGTGTTTGCGGGTATGAACTCAGCTGTGTTAGGCGAAGGTAGGACTGTTTCTAAGAAAGACAGAGGCAAGCAAATCTAGACAGTGCTTGGAAAAACATAGCTAGGGAAGACGCAGGGGTTGGTGGAATTCCCCAGAAAGGCAAAAGGGAGGCAGAGACTGAGGGAGCAGAGGGGACTTCCCAGGGGCAACCACAGAGAGAAAGACCACCTGTGTGGCCCTATTAGATGTCCATGATAACAGCACTTTTCAGACTAAGGTAAGGTAAATCGAGGACTCTCACCATTCCCACTTCACAGGTAAGAGAACCGAGGTTTGGAGAAGTCTGTAAGTTATTTGTTTAAGGTTCCTAAATGTAATGATGAGATTCAAACCCAAGCAGTTTGATCCAAAGCCCGGGCTCCTGACTTCTGTACCACTCTACAACTCCGGGTGCATCAGACTCCTGAAACACATCTGTGCCATAAACCTAGAAACCCTTGAGTTTCAAAGGTCAATAAACAGGACCTTTAGGCAAGGATTTCCAGATTCGCATTTTTTTAAAGACATCTAATTAAATGTGAATCTCAGATGCATAGCAAACAATTTTAAAATGTTATTCATTTTTGTTGTTGTTGTTGTTCATTCTTCACTCAAATTCGAATGCAGGGCCCAAGGCGTAGTTCAGTGGTAGAGCACTTGCCTAGTATGCCTGAGACCCTGGGTTCAACCAAAACACCAAGAAAATTTTAAAAAATAAAACAAAGTCAAATGTAACTGAGTAGCTTGTTTTGTCCCCATCCGTCTTGTCAGGGGGCACTCCCAGGGTGCACCAGTCTGTAATGGAGTCTCTAGGACTATAGAAGACTGCTCTCACGAAACACAGGCTACCTGGAAAATGAGAGACAGCCTGATCCAGATCTTTCTGGTAGAAGGTCTGGGGTTGTGAGCACCAGAGCTCACAAAGCAAGGTCGTGGAGGAGCACAGGAGCTCAGCCAGTCTGAGAGGGGAAGAAGAGCAACAGGAAGGAAAGAGCTGCCCTCCCAGCACACCCCCTCCCCAACTGCTGGCTACAGAGGCCTGCGCTGCAGCTCCTGGGCGGAGCCAAAGACCCCTGGCTGCAGCCCAGCACCTGGAGAACAACTCCGCAGTTGGCCCAAGCTCAGACCAAGTCCATTCTCCAGAAGACACTGCCCAGAGTGATCCATCTGCTGTCCAGACTGCTGATCTAACCCAACACAACTCCCCACACTCATATCCCCTCCCATCTGGAAGCTGTTTGTCCTCCCCAGACCCTTTCTCTCCTCAAGGGTCCTGCCCAGCCTGGCCTTCTGTAGAAAACCTTTACCCAATAGCCTCACCTACCAGTTTCACCCCTATGGGGCCCTTCTTAGAATTTATACCTCATGACAAACATTTGCACATTTTATTATTTACTGTGCACCTAGCGCAGAGCCCAGAATATAGTTAGTACTTGGTGAATGAAGCAGTGAGAGTCACTGTGGTTTTATCCAACACCTTGCTTTCTATACACAGACCCCCAGCAGAAGGAACACAGGGCTGTCCAAAGCAGTAGCGTAAAAGGCCCTTGAGAAGGGCACACTGATGTGTCTTCCAAAATCCTCAGCATTCAGCCCCAAGCCTGGCACAGAGGAGATTCAACTCCTATTTACTAGAGGAATGGCTGCAGATGGGGAAGACAGGGACGTGGTGCGAGAATCCAGACCTAGGAATGTGCCTGTCTCCTGGCTTCCACGGATGGCTTGGACAAATCACAAATGCTCTTTCTTTTGATTTCCTTCGATGGACAGCCAGACATGGCTATGAGCGCTGGGACTACGCGATGATTACGCCATGGTTGTAATATTCCACCTTCCCACAAGAGGCACACAAAAGGCTGGGAGTGTGGTCACCTTAAAGCCCCGGGTCTTTGCAAATTCCACCTGCCCCGGCATAGCTGGGACCAGGCACTGCCCCGACGGTGATGAGCTCCCTCTCTGGAGCCCTGCACGGAGCACTGCTCACATCTCTGTGGCTTCTCCAAGTCCAGCTGCTCTGAGCTGAGGACAAATAAAGATGGATATTCTCTCCCTCCCTGCAAACACAACGCCTCAGTCAATCTCCTGGCACCCAAACCACGCTCGCTGTTCTTGCGCAGAATTCCACAGATGCTTATAAACACCTCCATTACTCCTGAAGTTTTATTTATGGTTTTTGTTAAACCTTTACTTCGAAGTTTGCCATTTTAAACATTCCCTGACTGAGTGAGATTTATATGGGTTCCTCTCACAGAAGCTACCTGTAATGGACAGAGCCAAAATCAATTTATGGGCCTCAAGAGCAGCCGACAACTCATTTTTATTGGGAGAGGGTTTTCTCAGGAAAGGGACAGGAAACATTATTGCTCCAGAAACATCCACACCCCAAGAGGCACCCTTTCTGTCCTTCTTTCAAAACCAGCTCAGTCAAATGCCCCTAGAACTGCTTCTTTCCAGACCAGAAATGGAAATGAGGACACCAGACCCAGGGGGCTCAGGATGCTGAGGGCGACATTTGAGTCCTTTTGAGTCAATCCAGTGACTCAAAAGGCGCCAAGACAGGAGGCGGCATGCGTGAGGGTAGAGCAGCCGTGCTGCAAATTCATTCAATGTTCTAAACTCCCCCAACTGAAGGGAACCTTGCCTACATCTTCGCAAGCCTTGTCAAATAAATTAGGAAATCTCTTTCTTTGAAGATCAATGGTACAGAAATGACTTTGAACTCTTAATATCGGGCATTAGCCAGATAATGTTAGGTTTTATTAAGAATGAAAAGAGTTTACCAATTTTCTTCCAGCAATTTTCTCTAGACTCCACAAGCAAGCTAATCACTAGATAATTGCTCAATGACTCTCGTGCTACATTCAAATCCACTGAATTGTTTAGAGAGGGAAAAGGCAGAAGTCCCTTAAAGGACCAATTACGAAAATGCTGGGACCTGCAACTTGGCAAAAGACACAGTTCTGGAAAAGTCAGGACACCAAAGAGACTGAGTACATTAGTTAGCATTGTGATAATAAAATACCATCAACCTGGGTGGCTTATATCTCAGACATTTGTTTCTCATAGTTCTGGAGGTTGAAATCCAGGATCAAGGTTCAGGCTGATTCTGGTTCTGTTGAAGGCCCTCTTCCTGGCTTCTGGATGCCCATCTTCTTGCTATGCCCTCAAAGGGCAGGGGAAGCTCTGGTGTCTCTTCTCATGAAGGCATTAATACTATTGAATCAAGGCCCCATCCTTTTAAAATCATTAAACCTCAAGTACTCCCTTAGTGCCTCATTTCCAAACACAGCCACGTTGAAAGTTAGGACTCCGATATATGAATTCAGAGAGACAGACATTCGGTTCACAACACTGGATTTGCCACAACTTGGTTCTCTGCTTTCGGGAAATCCCTCTGCAGGGTTACATTTCCTGCCATACCGGGTAGCCCAAACCTGACCATGTTCCCTGTCCTCTACCCGCTCTCTCCCCAGCACGCTCTGCAGGAGCGCCCAGGGTGTGCCTCTTCCAAAACCACAGCCTCGGGTCCTTTCCCTGCTCAAAACTTCAGGAGCTCTCCCACCACACAAATAATGAGGTCTGAGGTTCAGAAAGGCAACATATGCGTGACTGAAACAAATTTGCAATCAGGTAGACCCACGTGCCAATTCCAGCTCTGACTTAGAGTAACTGTGAGATCTCAGGTAATTTAACTATTCCCTCTGAACCTCGGGCTCCTCATTTATAAAATGGAGAAATAAAGAAAAGGAATACTGAAAAGTGCTTGCCAGAATGACTGGCACTTTAAAAAAAAATAGTCCTGATACTCACTATACTCTCTACCAATGATGTGATCTCACCCCATCTCATGGCTTTAATACCATCTAAAGGCAGATGGCCCTTAAATTTCTGTATCTGGCCCTGATCTCTCTCCAGAACTCCATACGAGAAAATCCAGCTGTTGGATGCGTATGTTGAAATATCACACTGAACTCCACTAACATGTTAATCAAAACTAAAATATCAAAGAAAAGAAATCTTCCATGTTGAGAATAGAACCACAGAACCACTCCGGCCCAGGTCATTGTCTCTCTCCCCTCGGGGCTGGAGCAGCCTCTGACCTGTTGTCCTGACCCCACCCCTGCCCCGATCCCACCCCTGCCCCAGAAGTGGGCAAGTTTCCACACAACACACAAGATGAAACTTTTAAAACAGAAGCCACAGCATGTGACTCCTCTGCTCAGAATCTTCTCGAGGCTCCACGTTGCTCAAAGCGGGCCCAACACGATTCCCTTCATCCTCCTGCTGCAGCCACACCGGTCTCTTAGCTGTCCCTCAGCGTACCCAGCACATTCCTGCATTAGGCTCTTGGGCAACTGCTATTTCTTCTGGTTAATTCTTTACATCCTTCCCAAGGTACCCAAAACTCATCTTTCCAAAGAGATCTACTCAATTACTCTGGCCAAAATTGCAACCTATAGGGGTATGTACACACACACACACACACACACACACACACACACAGTGTTCCCATCCCCTATTCTGTTCTCTCTTTGCACTCACATCTTTCTAATATACTATAACATCACCTACATTTTTTTTATTGTCTCTTTCCCCATGTTAGAATATAGGCTCACAAAGGTAGGGTGTTTCTGTTTCACTCACAGCTATGTGTCCCTTCCCTAGCACAGAGGTCACTCAGCAAATGCTTGTTGAATGAATGCAGCTCCACCCACTTACTCACACATTTATTTTTTGGTCTTTTTGAAACAGGGTCTCGCTATGCAGTTCAGGCAGTTCAGGCTGGCCTTGAGGTCACTTTGCAGCCCAGGCTGGTCTCAAACTTGCAACAATCACTCACACATTTATTGCACAAAACCCCAAACCACTTTCCCAGGACATCCCTCTACAGAGCCTCTCACCTTCCTCTCTCTGTCTACCCATCTATGTTATGAGGGCCCTTTTTCCACGAGGCTTGTCCACCCCAATCCCACCAGTGGACCTCCCTCCATGGGCCAGTTCTCTTCCTCCTCTTTGCATCCTTTCAGTTTCTCCAAATCTCTCCTCTGGTCACCTTCCCACCCTGCTGAGCAATGTCATGGGCAATGGTCTGTTCTTTGGTCCCGCTAATCTGTGAGCGTCTCCATGTCAGAACCACATTTGCTCCTCTCCTCCTCACCTTCTGTGCCAGGCACAGCTCAGTTGTTCCAGAAAGGTTTAGGAGTCAACCAGCATCAATTCCATCAGCCTGTAAATTCAAAAATCAAAAGTAGATCCTAGTTTTGGAGAGTCGGCTAATCTGTGCTCTTGAGGCCAGAGTGGCCAGTAATGATACAATCACCTTCCTCCCACCTGTCTCACAGCCCCATTGGCTGCCCCTTGCCAAAGTGACACCTCCACTATGCATCCCAGCCGCAGTCTCCCACCCAGTGAAGCTGCTATAGGACACCTCTTCCCTGTCCCCCCAGCAACATCCTCCAGCTTGCTCCTCCCAGCCCATGAGAAAGACCCCCATCCAGAACGCTGCACATTTGCTACAAACATGAGGGTCTCCACGGCACCCTGCACTAGCTGGACAGGTTTTTAATCCTTGAAGTCATGAATTATGTAGTCAATTTCTTGCTCCTAAAAAGGAATGAGACCTCCTCGTACACATCTGTGACACTCCAGAATTCACATGTCCCCAGAGGTTGTCTCATCTATGCACGTCCACATAGGAATTCACACAAAAACGGCACTGA
>RJWT010036993.1:0-13142 GCA_004365215.1 Cuniculus paca | reverse complement strand
ATATCCCTTAGTATTATTCTTCGTAGGGTTGGTTTGGTGGTCATGAATTCCTTGAGTTGTTCTTTGTCATGGAAGTATCTTATTTCTTCATTAATTTTGAAAGAAAGTTTTGCAGGGTACATCAGTCTGGGTTGGAAGTTGTTTTCTATCAGGACTTGCAATACTTCACTCCAGCCTCTTCTTGACTTGATGGTTTGTGTTGAGAAGTCTGCCATGATTCTGATTGCTTTCCTTTATAAGTGACCTGTTCCTTTTCTCTAACAGCTTTTAATATTCTGTTCTTGTGTTGAATTTCTGGGATCTTGATTATCATATGTCTGGGTATAGATTTGTTTTGGTTATGGCTAGCTGGAGTTCTATATGCCTCACTTATTTGAATGTCATATTCTTTTCTTCTGCTTGGGAAGTTTTCGTGAATTATATCTGTAAATAAGGTCCTGATGTCATTTGTCTTGACAGCTGCTTCTTCACTCACATATTTAATTCTTAAATTATGCATCTTTTAGTTGTCCACCAGCTGTTGAATTGTTACTTCCTGAGACCTTGTTATTTTTAAGAGATCTTTCCTTTTGCAATTGCAAGCCTATCTTCAAGGTTTGAAAACCTATCTTCAATTTCTTTCAAGCAGTTTTGCTAGCTTTCAATGGAGTTTTTAATTTCCTGGATATCTCTTTAAATCTGTTTCATGCATTCTAAATCTTTTTTAAATTGTCCATTCAAGATTTCTCTCATTTTCCTATGCTCCCCTATTTTTTTTTGTCTATGTCTTCTTTAGGAGTGCTTAACAATTGTTTTATTATGTTTTTCATTTCTTTTTTTACCTGAGATAATATTTATGTTCTAATATGTTTTATAACCTCATGAAGTTTTTTCTTTACTTCAGTGGCCATCATTTCAGAAATTTCAGGTGTGCAACTTCTGATCTCTTCTGTGTTTACATCTCCTGGACTTGCTCTGCTTGGGTTGGAGGCCAGAGACTACCTTTTGCTTCTTCATCCTGACATATTCTTGGGTTCTTCCAGACAAGTGGTAGTGGGGTACCAGGCACTTTCGGCATTAGCTAGAATTTCTCTGAAGTGAGACTGTTTGGTTCTTTTAGCCAGTGCTGGCTACGGGTATCTGATGGTGGCCATTGGATGTGGTGGTGAAGAGGTGTCTGTTGCTTTTCCCAGCTTGTGTTGGCTCCCAGATGGCTAGTGGAGTGCACGTGGGAGTGGGGCTGGCTGCTGCCTCCTAGCTGGTTACTGACAGGGATGTTCCACGATGGTTGCCAGAGTGTGTGTGGATGCAGGGCTGGCTACTGCCTGTAGGCCTGAGCTGGTCACTAGTGGGGATCCTCCACAAGGTCCCCTGGAGTGTGTGCAGTGGTGGGGGCTGGCTGCTGCCTCCAGACTGAGCTGGCTGCCAGTGGGGAACCTCCATGATGGCCACTGGAATGTGCATAGGGTGGGCTCAGCCCCATCCTTTGACTTTAAATGTATGAATTTCCTTTTGAGTTAAATGTGCCCCTTGTGTACTGTATACTGTTGGATCATGTTTCTTGATCAGTTTTGTTAGTCTGTTTCTTTTATTTGGTGAACTGAGACCATTTATACACTTGATCTTAGCCAAAAGGCCAAGAAGCGATGGCGCCATTTACATTGATGGTTATAACTGCCATGTTATAACCATCATTGGTTATATTATTTACTATTGTTCTATTATTTTCCTGTTGTTGGTTCCATTTCTTTCCCTCCTGTTTAATTGCTTGTCTTGCCTGGTGGATTCATTCTGTTTGAGTTCACAGAATTGTAGTCTTTGTTATCCTTCAGAAAATTTTGGAGTGTTGTTTTGGTGGTCATGAATTTCTTTAGGTGTTATTTATCATGGAAGTATCTTATATTCTCCATCAGTTTTGAAGGATAGTTTTGAAGGGTACCTCAATCTGAGTTGTAGGTTTTTTCTTTTAGGGCTTAATTACTTTATTCCAAACTCTTCTTGACTTAAAGGCTTGTGTTGAGAAGTCTGATGTGATTCTGATGGGCTTTCATTTATATGTGATTTGTTTCTTTTCTCTGACAACTTTTAATATTCTGTTCTTGTGTTGAATTTCTGGAATCTTGAGAATTATGTGCCTTTGTATAGATTTTTTTGATCATGGGTAATTGGAGTTCTCTATGTCTCCCTTATTTATATGTCAAATTTTTTTATCCATGCTTAGAAATTTTCTGCCATTACTTTTGTGAACAGGGTTTTTATGTCCTTTGTGCTAGCTTTAGATTTTTTCAGTGATTACTGTCAAACTTATGTTATTCTTCGCATTATTTAGCAGTTGTTGGATTGATTTTTCATGGTTTCTTGCTATTTTTAAGAAGTTTTTCTTTTCATATCATTAACCACTAACCTGTCTTCTGAATCTGATAGTCTGTCCCCACATTGGATGATTCTGCCACATATACTTTCAATAGAATGTTTAATCTCCTGGATATGACATCTGTTTGAATTTGTTTCATGGATTCTATTTCTTTCCTATGGTGGGAACTCATGGTTTCTATAATTTTCCTAAGCACCTCTTTTTTAAAAAAAAATCTGTATCTAGTCTGCTCTAGATTCACTCACCATGTCCTTAATTATGCTTATCATCTTTTTAGTTATCTAAGAAATTATTTCTAATTTTTTTTAGAGCCTCATTCATCTGCTTTGTTACTTTCACTATTACCATTTCAGAGAGTTCAGGTGGGTGTCTTTAGATTTGTTGCATCTCCTTGCCCCCTGAGTTTGTCTCAGGTGAGCTGGAGGTCTGGGGTTGTGTCTCCTCATTTTCTGTGTTTAAAAATAAATTATTTTCTGCATTTCTTATAAATTGCTTATGGTGATAGCTTTATTACCAGCATGGAGGACTACTTAGGAAGTGATTACTTTTCAGAGGTATGTTCTAGGTTCCTGGATTACCTTGCGTCAGTGCTACCATTGTACGTTAGAAATATGTAAGTAGTTTTTTGAGCTTTACAATGGCTCATGGCTGAGTTAGCTTTCAGTCTCAGAGGAGACTTTGACTTGGACTTCTGAGCAATGTTGGAACTGTTAAGAGTACAGGGACTGTTATAGATAGACTAAATGTATTTGCTTTATGAGATATGTATGAGCCTTTGGGATCTAGGGGTAGAATTTTGTCATTTGGATCTGTAATGTTCCCCAATGACTTAGTCTTGAGGAGTTGGTCCCCAGTTGGAGGCACTACTGGGAGGTGGTAACTTTGGGAGGTGACTTCTTAGAGAAACTGGGTCACTGGGGATATGCCTTTAAAGGGCAGCCCTTTGTCCCCTTTCTCTCTTCCCCTCCTTCTTTTCCTTCCTCTCCTTTATTTTTTCCTTCCCTCTCTCTTCTCCTTTTCTCCTTTCCTCTGTTCCCTCCCTCTCTCTCTCCTTTCTTCCTGGATGACATGAGGTGAGCTGCTTTCCTTAACCACATCCTTCCATCATTATGTTTCTGTCTGGCCACAGGCCTCAAAGCAATGAGTAACTGACTATGGACTGAAACTTCTGAAATCATGCACCAAAGTACATTTTTCTTCCTTTCAGTTGACTTTCTCAGGTTCTTTGTCACATCAGCAGAAAGCTAACGAACACGGTATTCTAATTTTTAGAGAGAGGCCTCTGCAATGCCCCCTCTTCTCCACTCATGTGAAATGTCTACACAGTTGCTTTGTATGTTTTGTCTACTTTTATGGTTGTTTATAGGAGGATGATTTGTTTAAGCAGCTAGTGCACCACAGGCACTTCTTTGTGAATGACTTTAGCTTTTAAAAATAAAAATAGGTTTATTGCAGTCCACATTTCAAATCCATTCTTACATTCTCTGTTTACCTTAAGGCCTTACTCTAATTAAAATCATTGTATCATAATATGCTTTTCAAGCCACACATGTCTAACCAGCATCTATGTTTTTCCTACTTACTGAGTTTTGAGTAATTTTTATACTCTTAACCCTATATTTACTGGGAATTGATGTGACATCTAATTGGAATCAGGTATTCAAGGTTGTATCTGTCTCCCATTATCAATTCTAAGGTTGTTCTAATCATCGTGATTTCCAGGAAATTTGCCAAAGCATCAGTGTTTTAAAATTTAGTTTAAATTTGTTGTTGTCACCTGGGGTTTACCATCTTGTTCAGCTGTACTATCCGTGTTGCTTTTCCTTTTACAGAAAAGCAGCAAGTTTTGGGATGTCTTCCAGCGATGTCCGGCTTTCTATCCCAATGTCAGGAGGAAACGCTCATCTCCTTGAGATGACCACCAGCAACCTGCAGACACATAGGGGAAGGCTCGAGTTAAGTTTCCGTAATATTTCCTATCGAGTAAAAGTGAAGAGTGGCTTTCCACCTTGTCAGAAAACAGTTGAGAAAGAAATACTGTCAAATGTCAGGTACGTGCCTAACTTTTTAAAAAGACTTTTTAAAACTGACCTGCTGTAAATTTCACAGATTTGGTGAACAATTATTATTTTGTGAATAATAATTAACAATAAGCTGCTGTGCACATTTGTGTACAAGCTTTCTATAGATTTTTAGGCACCATGATTTTACTTCTTTTGGCTAAACAAGAACTGAATGATCACATGTTTAATATAGGTTTAACATTGGAAGGAATTTACAAACTGTTGAAGAATGGCTGTACCACATGCATTGAGTTGTTCCTGTATTTTGGTGGAAAGAGATCTCATAGTATGATTTAAAGATAATTATTTATTCAACCACAAATATCTTTTGCGGCACTTAGGATTGAACCCAAGGCTGTCACGCCGATCTGCATCCCCAGCCATCATTTCACTTTTTTATGATGACAGAAGTTCTTGCTGTGTTGCCCAAGCTTGGCTAGAATTTGTGACCCTCCTGCCTCAATCTCCCAGAGTGCCGAGCTTCCAGCATGAGTCACCAGGCCTGGCCTGTTGAACACATTTTGAATGATTATTAGGTCCCTGTTGTTGTGCAAAATAGCTAGTGATCCCCGGCTATGTCCTCTGTTTTCAGCAACTTTGTTGTCTGAGGGAGGGTTCAGGAAACCACAGCACCATCACAATTCTGGTGTGATAGAAGGATTAAAAGAAACAATGTAAGCCCCCAACACTAAATTGGAGAGTGAGGAACATGGTGTTTAAGAAAGCAAGCTACTGAGTATATGTGTGAATGTAGGAAGGAGGGCCATGGTCCACTAATGACACTGACAGTCTCCCGTTCATAAAACATACCAAATCAAAGGATTGGTTAGTATTCATTAAACTGTAAGAGATGTGGTAGGAATCTTTGGGGTGACTTTCATTTCATGTATTCAGTATTCAGTGTGCTGCATGTTATAGGAGAGGGAAGGATAGAGAAGTAGTAACCTTCTTAGAAATGTTTTATAGTAGAATAAATGAGAATTACTTCATACAAATAGTGCAGAGCAATGGCCAAGGACGAGCATGACTTATGAAGGGTGATTGAAGGATAGAAGACAGGTGGGAAGACCCTGCTATTATACATTATTGTTCCTTTTTGTGATTTCAGGACTTAATATGAAAGAAAGCAAAACCCAGGAACCTATAAAATGCTTTGTTTTAACACATTTGTGTCCAGTTTTTGGTTTACTTTATTTAAAATACACATTTCAGTCTGATGTGGTGATGCATGCTTATAATCCTAGCTACCAATCCCCAGGACTGCAAGAAACAAGCTAACAAAAACAAAACAAAATAAAAAACCTGGAAATGTTTTCTAGCAGTGAAGCCTTAATGAATAACAAAGTTATTTCTGGTCATTTTAGAAGAAATTACCAGGTAACTATAGATAAGGTACATCAAGAGCTATAGATAAATGTACCTTGAAAGTTTATCCAATCATCAGTATAGTTTTGCACTGTGGAAGGAGGTCACGAGAAGAATAAGAGATCTTCTCTTACTGCTTGCTCTAGGTTTACTGATCTCTCTCTCATGCCCAATGTTTTAGTGAGAGATGCTTCTGTTAATGAGCTAAGTGAAAGGTAGATTTTGCCTTCATCCCACCAGCTGTTGTATAACTGTGACAGTTCAAACAGGTAGTTAATGCTGAGTTCCTCTGTTATCATTCATGATAATTGTGTAATCATAGGATAAACATGAAGTTAAATAAATATACATGAAATTTAGCCTTCATGATAAGTGTGTAATCATAGGATTGACCTCGGCAGGAATTGTTACGTGATTCCAGGGTTTTTAGACATAGACACTAGGGTTTTTACCAGGCTAAATTAGACCTCCATTTCACCATGGCTGTCTAGGTACAATGGCTCTGCTGTATTTTTTCATCTTCCTACTCTACCTAAACACTCCCTATCCTCATACATCCATTTAGCTCATTTGAAACATAACTTGTTTCTTTTCTCTGCCTGTGTATCCTTAAAGGACATCCCTTACTGAAGTGATGAGTCCCAATTCGATAGTATTTTCTAGCTCACTTATCAGCTACTTAACAAAGAAGGAAATCATCTTGCTGCAGGATAGACTTAAAATTCCCATTTTTCTAACCGGCAAGACATTTTACTTGAGTATTAAAATGGGTTGATGTTTTCAAATCCTCTAGTGTGCTGTATTCTAGCCTTTAGATTTCTAATTTTTTTTGTTCTGATTAGAATTTAATAGTGAGACCACTACCACTGATATTCTATGAATCAGTGATTAATTCATCATGTAGAACTTGAGTAGATAACAACTGGATGATACGAAGATACTGATCAACAATACTCAGAAGCTGTTTTATAGTTTACATTATGTTGTGAGGAGTAAGTGTAAATGTAAACCTGTTACTTATTTAAAGAAAAATTTCTTTGTTGTTGCTACTGGGGTGGAACCCAGGGCCTCTTGCATACTAAACATTGACTCTGACACTGAGCTGTATTCTGAGCTATATTCCCAGGAGCCTGGATAGTCATTTTCCAAAAGAGTGACTTAGAGCATAAATGAACAGATTTCACAGGATCTGTGCCCTATTCTTGCCATATAAGTCTTGTCTAGAGATGAACATCTTTCATATATAGAATTGTTTAATGAACATTTATAAGTGTTGGCACTTATTCTTTGAGTGTATTCCATGCAGACCATAAATTAATAGAACTGTGTTTAAAGTCAAATGATAAATCAGTATCTTTTTGTGTTTACAGTGGGATTATGAGACCTGGCCTCAATGCCATTATGGGGCCCACTGGTGGAGGGAAATCTGTGTGAGTATAACAGAAACTATAAGCAAGCCCTCTGTGTGCAATTTAAGTGTGGTATTTAAAAATCACATTTATCTGCTATGCTGATAGGGCATGTTTGTATGATTGATGTGCAGCTGTGGGTCATATTATGAGCTAATGAGGAAGAAAAAGGAGGTAAAATTGAAGTAGGCAAATGGAGCAGAAGGTATAATTGATGACATGAGTTAGATAAAGGAGAACATTGCTTGAGTTTGATCCATCAAAGTAGATAGCTAGGAGGGTCATTTCAGAGATCTGTGCTGGGTAAGTTAGTGTTGCCTTTGGTTTATATTTTTGAGAATTCTTGTAGCACATAATGAAAAGTGCAAATTTTAAAATTATGCATTAATATTTGTAAAAAAGTATAATCTTGCATTGGTAAAGAATGGAGAAATGGCTGGCCATGTGGCTTAGGACTTCACCGGGAGACCAGTGGGAGTTTGTGTCCATCCCCCATTGGCCACGGAAGTTTGGAGTATCCCTGGGGTCCTGCCTGCGCCCTGCCCATTCACCGGGAGCAGCATGGCAGTGGCTGCTCTGGGCCTGGCTTGAGTTGGAGGCGAGCACAACAGACTCCACCTAGCGTGCAGCTTGGGACCAGGCAACCAGACCCATAGTAATCTGCGCACATCCCCCATCGGCCATGGATGTTCATATCGTCCTTGGGGTCCTGCATGTGCCCCACCCATTCACCCGGAGCAGCCTGGCAGCGGCTACTCTGAGCCCGGCTTGAGTTGAGTGTGCGACCAGCGAGTTCCGCCTGGCCGTGTGGCTTGGGACTTCGCCAAGAGACCGGTAGGAATTTGTGTCCATTCCCCATCAGCCAAGGATGTTTGGGGCGTCCTTGAAGTCCTGCCTGCCCCTCGCCCGTTCGCTGGGAGCAGTGTGGCAGCAGCTGCTCTGGGCCTGGTCTGAGTTGGGGGCGAGCACAGCGAACTCCACCTAGCTGTGCACCTTGGGAAAGGGCACACAGACCCATAGAAATCTGGACCCATCCTGCGTTGGCCACAGATGTTCGGGGTGTCCCTGGGGTCCTGCCTGCACCCTGCCCTTTCGCCCGGATTGGCCCAGCAGCAGCTGCTCTGGGCTCTGCTTGGGTTGGGGGAGCGGCCAGTGAATACCACCTAGCCATTCAGCTTGGGACTTTTCCAGGAGCCTGGTGCGGGTTTCTGTCTGTCCCCCATTGGCCCAGGATGTTGAGAGCGTCTCTGGGGTCCTGCCTGTGCCATACCCATTCACCCAGAGTGGCCTGGCAGTGGCTTCTCTGGGCCTGGCTTGCGGTGGGGGTGCGCAAAGCGAATTCCACCTGGCTGTGCAGCTTGGGACATTGCCAACAGACAGGTAGGAGTCGGTGCCCCTCCCCCATTGGCCCGGGAAGTTTGGAGCTTCACTGGCATCCTGCCTGGGCTCCGCCGAGACACCGCCCAGCAACAGAACAGCCACAGTGGTAGTCTTGGATGGAGCTGAAGATGTGCATCGTGAGTTTCACCGAGCCTTGGCACCTCAACTATGCACGTTGGATTCACCTGCCACAGTAGAAATCAGGAAAATGACAAAATGAAAGAGCAAAATTCAATCTTGCACCTCTGGTCCTTCCCAAACAAGCCAAAGAGACACAGACATAGAAGAAAATATCAGCCACACACCTGAAACTTCTGAAATGATAGCAGCTAAAGTAAAGAAACAACTCTATGAAACTTTAAAGGAACTGAGGTTACAAACGATTTCCCAGGTAAAACAAGAGATGATAAAGGTAATGTAAGAAATGCTGAGCACATCTAAAGAAGATATAGTTGGAAAAATAGAGGAACACTGCAAAAGGATGGAAACTTTGAATGAAGAATACAAGAAAGAATTAGAATGCATGAAACAGATTCAAAGAGATATCCAGGAAATCAAGAATGCCATCGAAAGCTGGCAAAGTCGCCTCAATGAATGTGAAAATAGAATTTCAGACCTTGAAGACACGGCTGCAGCTAGTGAGGAAGAAAGAAAACATGTTTTAAAAATAACAAGGAATCAGGAAATAGCAATTCAGCCATTGCAAGATGACACAAAGAAAAACAATATAAGACTGATAGGTGTAAAGGAAAAAGAAGGAGAAAACACAAATGATATAAAATCACTATTTAAAGAAGTCATAGCTCAAAATTTGCCAAACATGGGAAAGGAAACTGACATACAGATAAGTGAAGCATATAGAACTCCAACTAGCCATAACCAAAATAAATCAACACCCAGATATACAATTATCAGCATTCCAGAAATTCAACATAAGAACAGAATATTAAAAGCTGTGAGAGAAAAGAAGCAAATCACTTATAAAGGAAAGGCCATCAGAATCATAGCATACTTCTCAACACAAACAATGAAGTCAAGAAGAGCATGGAGTGAAGTATTTCAAGTCGTGAAGGAAAACAACTTCCAACCCAGACTCACGTACCCTGCAAAACTATCCTTCAAAATGGATGGAGGAATAAGATACTTCCATGACAAAGAGCAGCTGAAGAACTTCATGACCACCAAACCAACCCTGCAAAGAATACTGAAAGATACTCTAGATAGACATGAAAATAGCTATGACGTCAAAAACATCAACACAAGAAGAACACCAAGCAGGGCAAACAATTAAGTAGAGGGAAAAGGTAAAGAAACCACTGCAGAATATCATGACTAAAACACGCCAGTATATATCAGTTATAACCACTAATGTAAATGGCCTCAATTCACCAATCAAAAAGAACAGACTGGCAGAGTGGATCAAGAAACAACATCCAACCATATACTGTCTACAAGAAACCCATCTAACCCTAAAGGAAATTCATGGACTAAAAGTCAAAGGTTGGAAAACAATAATCCATGCAACAGGAACCCAGAAAAATGCAGGGGTACCTATTCTGTTTGCAGATGATGTGAACTTCAAACAAATAATGGTCAAAAGAGATGAAGAAGGTCACTACATACTGGTTAGGGGAAAACTCCAAGAGGAAGAAATAACAATCTTAAATATATATGCACCAAATATGGGAGCACCCAACTATATAAAAGAAATATTAATAGAAATGAAAAATCAAATAAGCAATATCACAATTATAACAGGAGACCTTAACACACCCTTGACTTAAAGAGACAGATCAACTAGACAGAAAATCAGCAAAGAAATAGCAGAACTGAATCAAACCTGTGAACAAATGGACCTGTTAGATGTCTACAGACTTTTCCACCTAACAAGATCAGAGCATACATGCTTCTCAACTTCACATGGTACATTCTCTAGAATAGACCATATATTGGCCCATAGAACATGCTTAAATAAATGTAAAGGAATTGAAATTATCCCATGCATACTATCTGATCACAGTGCCTTCAAACAAAATCAATGAAAAAAAAAACTGCAAAAACTCCGTAAACACATGGAAATTAAATAGCACACTCCTGAACAATCAGTGGGTCACAGAGGAAATTAAAGAAGAAATTAAACAATGTCTACAAGCAAATGAAAATACAAATGCAACTTATTGAATCTGTGGGATGCAATGAAAGCAGTCCTCAGAGGGAAATTTATTGTGGTGAATTTCCACATCCAGAAAATGGAACAAACGCAAATAAACAATCTGATGTTACACCTGAAACATCTAGAAAAGAAGAACAAGCCCAACCCAAAGCCAAAAGAATGGAGGAAATTTTCACAATCAGAGCAGAAATTAATGCAATTGAGACTAAAAAAAACAATACAAAGAATCAACGAATCAAAGAGCTGGTTCTTTGAAAGAATAAATAAAATTGATAAGCCGCTAGCCAACCTTATTTTAAAAAGGAAAGAGAAAACTCAAATCCATGCAATAAGGAATGAAAAGGGTGAAATCACTACATACCCTGTGGAAATACAGAAGATGATCATTACCTATTTCCAAAATCTTTATTCTCATAGGTTCGATAACCCCAAAGAAATGGACAGATTCCTAGAAGCATATCAATTATGAAAACTGGACCAACAACATGTAAAACTACTGAATAATCCAATTTCAGTTAATGAAATTGAAAATGTAATTAGAACCTTACCAACCAAGAAAAGTACAGGTCCTGATGGATTCACAGCTGAGTTCTACAAGAAATTCAAGGAAGACTCAATGCCAACACTCCTCAAACTCTTCAATGAAATCAAAAGGGAAGGAAGTCTCCCTAAATCATTCCTGGAAGCAAGTATTACCCTAATACCAAAACCAGAGAAAGACCCAACCAAGAAACAGAACTACAGGCCAGTCTCCCTAATGAACACAGATGCAAAAATCCTCAATAATATATTGGCAAACAGAATGCAGCAAGTCATCAAGAATATTATACACCATGACCAAGTGGGATTCATCCCAGGAATGCAAGGATGGTTCAACATATGCAAATCAATAAATGTAATACACCATATCAGTAGAGCCAAAGATAGGAACCACATGGTCATTTCAATAGATGCAGAAAAAGCTTTTGATAAAGTCCAACACTCATTCATGGTAAGAACCCTACAGAAAATTGGAATAGATGGCCTTTACCTCAATCTGATAAAAGCCATCTATAACAAACCAACAGCCATATCACATTAAATGGTCAAAAAGTGAAGGCTTTCACTCTAAAATCAGGAACAAGACAAGGATGTCCACTTTCACTGCTCCTATTCAATATAGTGCTGGAAACATTAGCCAGAGCAATTAGACAAGAGAGAGAAATAAAAGGAATAAAAATAGGAAAGGAAGAAGTTAAGTTATTACTATTAGCAGATGACATGATACTCTACATAGAAGACCCACAAAACTCCATAGAAAGACTTCCGGATATCATAACGAAATTTAGTAATGTAGCTGGATACAAAGTCAGTACTCAGAAATCAATTGCATTCCTGTACACAAACAGCAAGGGCACTGAGAGAGAAATAAGAGAAACCACACCCTTTACAATAGCATCCAAAAAAATGAAATACATAGGAATCAACCTAACAAAGGAAGCAAAAGATCTATTCAATGAAAATTACAGTACTCTGAAAAAAGAAATGAAAGAGGATCTCAGGAACTGGAAAGACATTCCATGCTCATGGATAGGAAGAACAAACATTGTGGAATTGGCCATTCTCCCAAAATTATTATACAGATTTAATGCAATTCCCATGCAGATACCATTAGCATACCTCACAGATCTAGAGAAATCATTCTTAAAATTCATCTGGAACCACAAAAGACTTAGAATAGCAAAGGCACTTCTGGGCAGCAAGGGCAGGACAGGAGGCATCACAATCCCAGACTTGAAAGTATACTACAAAGCTACTGTCATCAAATCAGCATGGTACTGGAATCAAAACAGACCTGAGGATCAGTGGAATAGATTAGAAGATACAACCCCAAGTACAAACACACTCAGCCACCTAATCTTTGACAAAGGGGCCCAACATGTTCACTGGAAGAAAGATAGCCTCTTTAATAAATGGTGCTGGAAAAACTGGCTTTCCATATGCCGAAAACTAAAATTAGACCCAAGACTATCACCGTATACTAAACTAAAGTCAAAATGGATCAAAGATCTAAATATTAAAACAGAAACACTAAATCTGCTGGAAAACAAAGTAGGTAGAAATCTTGAAAACATAGGGGTAGGTGGAGAATTCATGAACAAAAGTCAAACTGTATGAGAAACACTTCCCAGAATCAACAACTGGGATCTTGTCTTGTTAAAAAGTTTTTGCATGTCAGAAGAAATCTCCAATGGAGTGAAAAGAAAACCCACAAATTGGGAAAAAATGTTAGTCAACTGCCCTTCAGAGAAAGGTCCTCTATCTAGAACACGTAAAGAATTAAAAAATATCAGGCCCTGGAAAGTCAAAGACCCAATACAGAAATGGGCATCTGAGATGAAAACACACTTCTCAGCTGA
>RJWT010036992.1:0-13139 GCA_004365215.1 Cuniculus paca | reverse complement strand
GTGAACCAGTGTAAGCCATTTGGGCCTGGGAGGAGAAACATACCATTTCTCCCTTCCTGTGAGTCAGCAGAAGCCATGCTGGGCCTGAGAGGAGTAACAGGAAGTCAGTTTGCCCTTCCCGTGAGCCAATTGGCATGTGGGCTGGGAGACAAGAGCACCCCCCACCAAGCAATGTGCTTATTTGGAGGACAGGCTGAGTTGATAGCAACTGAGGTACAAAAGCAACTTAATGCTTGTATTGCTTGATTGACTTTGCAGAACTAATGCTAATGGTCTGAGCATCTATCAGGATAACAATATGCAATAGAATAAATGTGGGGGATTTCCTTCTATCTTGTTCTTGACATCCAATATTGTTCTCACTGTTTTGTTATATTCTGTTTTATTGAATGTTCTGTTTTGATTGGCTTTATTATGTTCTGTTTTGTTTGATTTTATTATGTCTGATGGTATGGGCAGCAATTTTGAAGATAACAAGAGGCATTATGGTAACCATTGTTGATTTCCTATTATCCTGTTTCAAAGACCTGTATCACTTTCACTGTTTTGTTTTGATTGGCTTTATTGTTTTATTTTGTTTGGTTTTATTCTCTTTAAAATAATAAGATAAAAAGATGAAATAAAGCAAAGAAACCACAGGTATACATATTAATAAAACTATAGGGATGTTCATTTCAGTGTTGTTTTCAGTGACTGAAAATTAGAAACAACTCAAATGTTCAATGACAAGGAATGTGTTAAACAGATGATATAGAATGTAGTCATTAAAATGACAGTGCAGGAGACTGATAAAGACATGAGGAAATGCAAACGTGATTTCCTAACAGTGTGTACAGTGACATTCCACACTTTAAAATTTTCTGTGTGCATAGAAAATTCATTAGAAAAGATGCATTCTAAATGTTAGCAGTGACAAAAATTAATGTTAACCATAGTTTTCCCTGGGTGGTAAAATAATGGATGGTTTTATATTTGTATTTTCCCTACCTTAACTTGAAAAACATCCTTACAATAAACACATATTATGTTGGTAATTTATAAAAATGGTAACAATTACAAAAAGGAGAAGAAAGGACAGAGAAAGAAGGAAGAAAAAAGCCAGTTAAGGCTTAAGACAAATGAGTAGTCCAGGTAACATAAAAATCCAATATAACTTGAACAGATTAATGTTCTAAAACATAAAGAACAATATTGTTCCCTGTGATTTAATTTTCTTTCCCTCTTGGATTTCTTGTAGACTGTATTGTTTAAGACAGAAGTTTTGGTCTGACTGGGCAACTAAGTCTTGTGGTTTGCCCTGCACTGTAAGTTATTTCACCCAAACAGTGTTCTGCTATGGGAAAATCTAAGCACTTTATGTACATTTTTTTTTCATTTCAATTATCACCCCTGCCAGATACCTCACTAACATGCATCGTTTTTGAAATCCTATTCACCATTTATGAACTTGGAGAATTACTGAATCCATTCTACATGCCACACCACTCCCAGAGTGGATACACAAACACAGAACAATTATAGTGATGAGAATGATTAAATCACACACAAACACACACACGTGCACACGCAAAATAAATAAGATTATAGCTATTTTTCCTTGAACCTTAGAGAAAATGTTCTTACAGAGGTGGGAAAATATATACAAATTATGTTGGAATAAGAGCATGGAGTTTGCTATAATATTACTGTCTCTAACATTGTGCTAGGGTGATTGAAAATTACAATCTTGAAGTAAGTAGAATGTAATTAGGAAAGGGTAAAATTTGTAGGAATGGGGAGTCTGTATGGGTAGTACCTAAACCTGCTATATCATTTGTAGGGCCTGGTAGAGCATGGAAAAGCAGGGTCCCTTGTTCAAAACTTACTAAGAATCTCGAGATTGTGCTAACAGGGCAGTGACCCAAGTGCAGAGCACATTAAGTGCAGGGCCATGGCTGGCAACTAAGGTCGCAAACCCAGGAGGCCGGCCTGTGGAGAGTATCAGGGTACTAGTCTGGTTCTGTTACCAGATATACAACTAAGCCTATTACATTTTCCCTCTAAATTTTACATTCCTTGTCCTTGAAGCCAGGAGGATATTCTGCAGGGAATATTTTGTTGTAAATGACAAAGATGCAACCGCCGCTGGTATAAGCCATGAAAGGGAGCATTTGGGGCTCGGATAACTGTTGAGGGCTGCTACTGCCCTTGCTCTACAGTGGAGACAAGTGACCTTTTCTGAAATAGCCAGATAATAAATACTCTCAGTTTGTGGGCTGAATGGTCTGCATCGCTACTATTTAACTCTGCTGTTGTAGTGCAAAAATAGCCACAAACAAGATGTCAAGGAATGAACACGGCTGTCTTCCAGTAAAATGTCATTTATTTAAGGACAAGTCATTTACATAGTTTCATATGATTTTCATATTTTTCTTCATTCAATTTTTCCCAATTATATAAATGTGTAACAGCCACACTTAGCTCTTGAGTCATACAAAGAAAGATACAGGCTGATCTTACCTGTGGATATTAGTTTCATGGCCTGTGTTCTAGAGGCAAGGGCATCACCAGGCATTGGTATCTCTGGATGTGTTTCCTCCTCTCATGGCTGTGTCCTATTTTGCTGTTGATCTCAGCAGCACAGATCTCAGCAGTTGTCTGCTGCAGATGGCCTTCCTTCCGTCACCAGATTGGGTGTGTGCAGGTGGGCCAGGGAGCAAGATTGCCCCCACAGAATGGTTACTTCAGGGGCAAAGGCACTTCTGCCTTCCAGTGTCTGACTGGGTTGATGGGGCTTATGTGTCACAGGACAGCCACTGTGGATAAAAGGATGGTGTATTCTGATTGGCCAGTACAAAGTTTGGTGGCCAATGCTGTCTGTAACAGTGGTGGGGAGCAGATTCTATAGATTCACCATCCCTGAAAGAACCATGTAACATAGGTGAAGGATCAGTGTGCAGAGGATCATGGGGCAAGTGGTGTACTGTAGGGCAAAACAGTAGAAGGCGGTTACAAGGAGAGTGGACGAGATAGTCTGTAAGATCCTTATAGGACTATACTTTAAAAGAATTATTTCATAGTATAATTTTACTGAAATTATATTTCAGTAAAGTTGTTCTTTTAAAAAGGATGCTTATGGAGATGACTATATCTTTCCAAGGATGGGGTTGGATTTGCAATGCTCTATCCAACACTGAAGGGGAAAACACTTTCCCATGACCCTCCTTACTTCCCCAGTTGCCACCGACAAATAACTGGAATGCACGCTCCATTTTTGCAAACTTAACTCCTTCTCCGAGTCAGCATGGTCTCTGTTCTTCCCTGGCCACTGAAGAAGCTTGGTTGGTGACCAAGGGCCTCCAGGTTGTCAGAGCTTTGCCTTACTCTCTGACACTCTGGCCAACTTTTAAGCAGCTGAATATGCCCTTCTGTGTGACATCTCTTCTCTTGACTTTCAAAATTCTACAAGAACAGTGAATTACAGTTTCTGGCATCTATATGAGCCCACCTAACCTTTACAGCAACTATAAATGTAGAAAAGACATATCCTGCTGCCCCCACTTTAGAGATGATAAGACTGACATTTAGAAATGTTAGCTGACTTGATATTGACCTCACCCTTGGTACCTGCATGGAGTTGAGACTTCAATACTGGTCTGATACTGAGTCATGTTTTTTTCTTTTGCTCAGTGTCCATGGCAATATCTTACAGAAGCTGGGCATGATGGTACACACCTGTAATTCCAGAACTTTGGAGGCTGAGGTAGGAGGATCACAAGTCTGAGCCCAGCCCAAGAAACAGCAATTCAGTGAGTGAGACCCTGTCTCAAAAAAGGATGGTGGTGCTAGGATATAACTCAGTGTGAAGGCACAAAGGCCCTGGATCGAATCCACAGTATTATCAAAACCAAATTAAACAAAATGAAACCAAACCAAACCAAGCCATGCCACATCTCATCACACCACACCACACCAAACCAAACCAAACTACACCAAATCAAACCAAACAACACACATCACAACACGCCAAACCACTAACAGACAGCAAACAAAAAGCCCCAAAAGCAAAAGGCCCTAAGAAATCCAGCATATACTTCTTTTCCTCTAACTTCTCAGGCTCCTCCTGGGTCCTGGTCTTCTTCCTGAGGGAATGTGTAGGTGGTCATCGAGAGTCTCTCCCTTTCTCAGCCTTCTTCTTGGGCAACCATTCCTATGTGTGATGACTGTTGGAAGGCTTTCTGGGTTTCTACTGCTGATGAGTCATAGCTCCCTGTGTCCTCTTCCTCCAGAACATTTTAGTGTTCCCATCTGACTTTAATCACATTGTCCCTTTTATATGCTTCACACCCTGATGGATAGGATCTCTGTCACCCAGTGTAGCATCCCTTCCTGACCACATTGTCGTGTATACAGTGACAAATGTTTTTCATTAAAATTAAAAACTTTTATATCAAAAGACAGTAATGACAGAGTGAAAAAGCAACCTACAGAATGGGAAAAAATATTGGCAAATCATGGTTTTTGTTGTTACTTTTGTTGTTTTCCTTTTCCTCAGTCTTGGGAATTGAATCCAGGGCCTCAGGTATGCTAAGTTCTGTGTCACTGACCTATACCCCCAGACCTTTTAAAAAATTTCATTTTGGGACAAGGTCTTGCTAAATTGCCCATTCTGGGCTCAAACTTGTTAAGCCCCCTGTCTCAGTCTCTGGGATACTTGGGATTCCAGGTATGCACCACTGAACCTGATTAAATTACATTTTAATAAGGGATTAATATCCAGAATATAAAAATAACTTCTACAACTCAACAGTAACAACAACACAACCTCTGAACAACCCAACTCAAAAATAGACAAAGGACTCAAATAGACATTCTCCAGAGAACACATATTAGTGACAAACTCATGAAAAGATGCCCAGCACCATTAGAGAAATGGAAATCAAAACCACAATAAGGCCCCATGCCACCACCATTACGATGACTATTGTAAAAAGCAACACCCATCTACCAAAAAACAAAATAAAAACAAAAACAAAAAAACAGAAACCCCAGAAAATAACAAATGCTAGTGTGGATGTAGACAAATGGGAACCCTTGTGCATTGTTGGCGAAAGTTTAAAATAATACAGCTGTTATGCAGAAAAGTATTATGGTTTCTCCAAAAAATTAAATACAGAATTACCATGTGATCTAGTAATTTCACCTCTGGATACATACCCCAAAGACTGAAATCAGAGTCTCAAATAGATAATTGCATTTGCATATTGATGCTCATAGCAGCACTATTCTCAATAGCCAAAAGGTAGAAACAACTCAGATATTTATCAACCACTGGATAGATAAACAAGATGTGCTATATAGACACAACCGAATTCTATTCAGTCTTAAAAAGGAAAGAAATTATGATACATGCTACAACGTGATGAACTGTGAAGACAAATCCTCCGTGGAGTAAGCCAGACACAAAAGGGCAAATACTCTGTTTTCGGCTTTGTGAGGCACCTAGGTAGTCAAAGTCATAGAGAAAGAGAGTAGAGTATTCTTCACTAGGAGCTGGGGCTGGAGGAGGAAGGAATGGGGAGTTGTTGCTACACGCACACAGAATTTTAGCGCGGGGTGAAGAAGTTCTAGATATGGATGGTGGTAAGAGTTGCGCAGCTGTGTGAACACACTTACTGACACAGGACTGTGTTAAAACCGTTATTGTTATGGTTTGTATATAGATGGCCGCCTACGAGCCTCATGTAGTCACGGAAGTGGCTGAATCTAGCATTTGTGATTGATTCGTTGTCTAGCTCTGGGATTGGCGGTGTGAGTTCTGCACCCGCCCAGGGGTGGAGCCGACATACAATGTAAGGTCGGAATGGGGGCGTGTCTTCCTCTTTGGCGCGGTTTGCTCTTGCCGCTTGCAGCCGCCGTGAACGGCTGCCCCCTTTTGCTCTGGCTGCTGCCTTGAAGTGTTGCCCCAGCGCCATGCCACTCTGCCTTGGAGCCAGCTGATTGTGGACTGAAACCACCAAGAGCTGTAAGCTAAATGAACCTTTTCTTCCCTAATTTTGGGTGTCAGGTGTTTGTGTCAGCAAGGAGAGAAAAGTACCTGAGACAGTTATAATGGTTAAGTTTTATCTAACGTGTGTTTTACCACAGTGAAAAAGCAAGAGAAGTGCAACCGAATCAAACTGATTCCAGAGGACACCTGTAATGTTCAGGGTAGACTCCCGTGGCAGAGGCATAACACACAGGGTTTAAAACCCTTTCATGGGACAGCCGAGCATAAAACTGATCCTCCGCCTTGTTGCTTATGAGTTGCACGACCTTGGGCAGCTGACCAAGCTCACTCTCTGTAGCATAGGAATCAGTATGAGAACGGTAGTAACAACCCTGTGGGCATGATTATGAGGATGAGCGCAGGATCGATCATAGAAACTTCGGCGAAGTGCCTGGACTACATTAAGCCTTCACTGAGTTGAAACTATCATTATGATTTCACATATTTTATGTATGCTAAATAATGACAATTTATGGAGTTTCTTGATGAGTCCTTTGCCTTGTGGGCTATCACCTAGGATGGAATCTCCGCGTAGTCATCCACTGGCACAGCCATACGGAGTCACAGTGTCTTCGGTTTGCTTTAGCCTCCCTCCCCCAACATCTGCCTAATGAACCCAGACCTGCAAAGGATGAGTAAACCGTTAGGTGGTGCTTGTCAGTCATCCCTGGTGGACAGCCATGATGTGGATATAACTGTACGTTTTTGCCTTGCACTGCAGTCTTGGTCCCTTGTGTATCTGTGTGCACAATAGGGCTAATGATATTTGGGATGCCTTTTGTGATATGATTAGGCTAGCAGCTGCAAAGGGTATTATTTAATTAAGACAGACATGTCTGCATTCCCATTTAAGAGGTTGATTCTTGCTGTGCAATTCCACAGAGAACATCTGAGGGTAAGGATCGCTTTGAACTCTGCAAGAGGTTTGTCCTCAGATCAGCGGCATCTCAGTTCTTGGAACATGACCAGAAATTGATCCCTTTTGAGATCACTAACTAGTGTGAGTCAAGAAAGAAAATCCAGTGTCATGATACAGTAGCAAAGTAGACAAGATTTTCCTAAACATGCAGGAGTAGGTTGATCTGCATTTGCTCATTAGAGGCTTGGGCAAATTTAACTATCCTAAAGTTTACCTTTGTGCTATCTATGAAGCACCAGGTACTAAGTAAATGAATCAGGTGAATGAGATAGTTCAGTTAAATGTTAACCTATGTTTGAGAATCAACTGTTCCCCCTCCCAAGGATTTAACTGGGCCAGTTTCCAGGAATTTTCCCAAATCCTTTTTCTAGTCAAATTTGTCTAGTTCCTCTTTCCTATTTCTCATGTGTCTCTACTCCCTAATTTATTTTCTTCCAGCTCTTTTATTTTGTAGCTTTATCAGGAAACCTGGTCCTCTCTCCAAGACATACATCCAAGACATTGCACATTGGCAGGGCACCTAGGATATGTGAGATCCTATTGAGATTGATTGATTGATTTTTGTTGTTGTTTTGCAGTGCTAGAGACTGAACCCAGATCCTTTGCATTGGGCTACATCCTCAGCCCTTTTTTAATTTTTATTTTTGAGATACAGTCTCACAGAGTCATTAAATTACCCAGGCTGGACTCAAACTTGGAATCCTCCTGCCTCAGACTCCCAGGGTACTAGGATTACAGGTGTGCACTACCATGCCTAGATCAGAGCATAGTTTAAACACTTGGGCCACAGAGAGAAATGAAGGAGTGGAGAAGATGATTGCTGGGTTGAGTATAGACTTTGGTGTAGGATCAACATAGATTTGAATCCCAGCTCTGTCACTTATTGGTTGTGTTAATGGGAAAAGTTATTACTCCCTGTAAACCTCAGATCTTTAAAAAGTATTTTAGAAAGACAGGATCTTGTTTTATTGCCCAGGCTGGCCTGAGACTGTTGGGCCCAAGTAATCCTCTTGCCTCAGTCTCCCAAGTAGCCGGGACTGTAGATGTATACCAGTACACCTAAGTAGCCTCCAATTTCTGATGCAGAAAATATGGAAATTCCAGTATCTTCTCCAGAGATTTGTTATAGAAGTCAAATGAAATAGTGTGTTTACTAGACAGATATTTCTAGTTGCAAGCAGACCTCAACATAACACAAAAAAGAGGCTAGAATGGCTCACGTAACTGAAAGGTCTAGGAGTAGATTTCAGTATAGCTGAGTACAGGGGCCTCGATGTCATCAAGATTCTGTCTCTTTTTCTATTTCCAGAGTTTACTTTTTTCTATATTCGTTTCATTCTCAAGAGGTCTCTCCAGCTTTACATTACCATCTTCCTAAGTAGTAATGACAAGAAAGTTTCAGCAAAACTGGAAATAGTCCTCATAAGATCAATCTGTTTCATCCAAGACCAATGACCATAGCCAGGGAGATGGAATAATTTGGGAACCCCAGCCTGGCTCACATGCTCACTGACTCTAAGTGTCTGTGCTGAGGGAGGTCGTGGTGGTAGGAAGTAGAGGGAAAGCTCCTCAAAGTAAGACCTAGATATTCTTATATGGAGGGAAAATCTACTCTGGGTCCATCAGAGTAGATTAATGTAGAGGTGGCCCTGCAGGCATGTTTGTTACTACAATTATTGCTTTGAGAATGATTCAAATGAAACTAATGGTCAGGTTTCCAATTACAATGGACAGGATAAGTGGTAAATTAGAAAGGACCAGGGCTGTTACTAAAGGCATAGCAGCAACACGTGGAGAATCCACCAGTCAGAGAACTTGGAACTATCTCAAGGACTGTTTTGTTCCTTCATCGTTCCTCAAAGTGTGGTTGGATGACAATACAGGACAATTACAAAGGTCCCTGACCTTTTCAGAATTATTTAACTCTCTAATTGGGCAGGCTATTCAATAAACTAATTAATTCTCTAAGAAAGCCAGATTTATGAAGCTGTCTTATCCTCCCCAGCATTTTGTACAGAGGTGGGCACAGAGTAAGGAGCTTGGTTAACACTTCTTAGAATTAATATAGGAGTGAAGAAAACAATTAATGCACATTTACAAACTAGTCTTATATAACAAAACTAGCCTGAACATCAAGTCCAGCAGTTTGTTAATTTTTTTTTTTTCATTTCAGGAACATGTACTAGAAAAATAACAGAATTTGTTTTCTTTTCAAATATTTTCCTGTTCATATTTTGTAATTTAGACTGGCCTTATCCTCATTAATCCAAAGCAGTGTGATTTCACAGTACACATACTCTCGAATACTTATTCCTTCATTGCTACACTAGTAAAAAGCTGTTTTCTTATTTTAGTTTTCCAAAAATGTAATTATTTCCAGCTCTTCCACTTTAAGCTCAAGGATCTTTTAAATGAACCATGATAAAGATAAATACCTTGCAAATAAACTCTTTAAAGACAGACACTTCAATTTCAGACTTTATTTTGTTTACAGCTCAAAAAGGTCAGTATCAAATTCTCATTACTGATGATCCCATTATGTCCCTAAGACATTGAGTCATGTAATATTTCAGGTTGATTGATATTTTTTCTTTCTTTGTTCTTTTTCTTCTAGTACAGTAAGATCAGAGTCTCAGTTTCTTAAAAATGTGATTCAAGATCCTTTTTATTTAGAAAGATCACATGATAAACAGGAAGTATAAAGAGTTTACCATCGAAATCCTTTTATTTTTGCAGTGAAATTTTATCAAGTTCAATCCATTGTTTTCCATCCATCATGCCTTAAGGAATATGTTCTGCTTGATTTATGCTATACAAATTTATTATTTTCCTAAGCTGTAATTAATACCTAGAAGGTGTGCTGGTTAATTAGGGCACATTTTATCATTTGATTTTTTTCATTAAAGTATTCTTAACCTGTTTTTAGCTGTTCATTTCCACCATGACCAATATTTTGGGGGTTTAGATGCTAATCTTAATCAATTCATAGCCGACTTTTTGTTGTACATTTCCATAGATTTTGACCAGTATTTTCGTGCTTATTTTTCCCTATTTGATGCTAATTCCTGAGATATTGCCCTCAAATCATCTTATTAACCAGCAGCCTCTATCATTGTCCTTCCTGTCTGTGTCATACTTTATGGAAGGGTTTACTGTAGGAACTCATCAAACATTTATTGGCTTAATTTGATCACCAGAGGAAAAAAATTCTAGATGTATCTACACTAGCTAGAGTAGGCATGTGAAAAAAATAAAAATTTACATATATATCTAAAATTTTATTATCATTATTATTTTAAATAATCAACCTATCCAAAGAATTCATAGGTTATTTGAAAAAGAGACAAGAAAGTCACTTTTCTTTAAATTTACCTGGGTACATTTTATGATCCCTCTAGGAGATTGGGGAAAAACTTAAATTAAAAAAAATATTTTTTTGTGGGCATGGTGGCGCACTCCTGTGATCCCAGTACTTAGGAGGCTGAGGGAGGAGGACCGTTGCAAGTTCGAGACCTGCCTGGGCTACAAAGTGAGCCCAAGGTCAGCCTGAACTGCATAGCGAGACACTGTCTCAAAAAGACCAAAAGAAATATATATATATATTTTGAACAAAAGTCTTTCTGGAAAAGCGTAGGAAGGGAGAGCAGATACATGATTTCTTACTTCAAACCTTGGATTCAAACCATCATGTAAATGGCAAAGTTGGAGTAGTAGTCACTTGAATATCCACAAGTAAAACATTTGGATTGGAAGATTATGACATACAGATCTAATGATAATACTGTTATTTTTCAAACTGCCATTTCCCTAACATCACCTAACTTTAACCACTCGGGCAAGAAGATACCATACTGGTGGCAGAGAAAAATTATAGTTTTTTCTGTATCTTTGCATCATCTCCAGCCTTAACCCCTTCCACATGGAAAGATTATTTATGTTAAAGAGATTACAGAACTATCACGGTATATGTTGGCGAAGAATGTAACATTCAGCACTCTCTGCGCAGTGATGTTGCATTCTACACTGCACAATCATATTACAATTTTATGGATGCCTCAGATGACCAGCTGGCTCTATTTTCTCAGGCAAGCAAATGGCCCATATCGGAATGGTACGCAATACCTCCTGAGGTAAGTAGGTTGTCTATCTCGTGGGAATGTCTTTACTGGCCATCCAGGGGATGAAGATGAAGAACATGCTACCACAATCAATACCATTTTAGCTTCAGCTGGTGATATTACATGGATATAATTCTGTTGCTCTTTATATCTCAAAATGAATATAGGTTGATCACTCTGATCATTTTAACAGAAGCTAGACTGCACAGAGAATTTGAAGTTACCAGTGGATCAGGTGTAAATCTATTCAGAAAATGGAAGAAAACAAAATTCAGGATCACCTAGGAGGTTTTGGTTGTCTAAAATAATATATATGGTCATTTTGGTCTCAGATTTTTAAATTTTATCAAGGTCTAATTGACAAATAATAGTGTTTACTGTAAGTATATAATTCAATGATTTTTCAGTAACTTTTAGACTGGTGAAACATCACAATCATCTAATTTTTAAGCATGTTCATCAGTCCCAAAAGAAATGTTTATCTGTAGTCACCTCTTTTCATTCCCCACCCTCAAGGAGCCATTAATCTCCTTTCAGTTTCTGTAGATTTGCCATTTATGAGCATTTCATACCAATGCAACCATATAATTTGTTCTCTTTTGTATTTGGCTTCTTTCATTCGAGATAACATATTTAGGAGTTTACCCACATCGTAGCACTCAGCAATATCTAGCTCATTTTTATAGCATTCCATCGTGTGAAAAATATCTCATTTAGTTTATCCATTTGCCAGCTGATATATGTGTGGGTTGTTTCTACTTTTTAGCTGTCATGAACAATGCTGTAATGTGCATTTACGTGAAAGCTATCATATGGACATATGTGCTCAGTTCTCCTAGACACCTAGGAATGATGTTGCTGTGCCACATAGTAAATTTATACACAACATTTTAAGAAACTTCCAAACTGTTTTTCAAAGAGAATGCACCATTTTATCTTCTTTCCAGGACTGTGTAAGGGTCCTAGTTTTTCTACATCCTTGTCAACACTTACTGTTATATGTCTTTCTAACTATAGTGATGTTTGCATCTGTGTCATGGTATCTTAGAATTCAGTGGTGATTCAGTCTAACTCGTTCCTCATTTGATTGTCCATCAGATGATTGCTGAATGTAAGTACAAGCCTCTGGACTAGGTGCCAAGTGTAAAAAAGAGTAAAGCAATGTCCCTAACACCAAGGAGTGTCTAAATTACTAGGAGTACAAAAATGCTAGATAGGCTTCATAGTCTGCCTCACCCCTGGAGCTTCCTAAATAATTATATCTTCCCCTGTCTCTGCTCTTTGCTCCTGCTGACAGACTGGAGATGGACCACTAAGACAAAGTGGCCACTCTGTTGACTGGCCACATACCTATGCTGCCCAAGTAAGAGAAGTATGGCAACTCAGATACTGGCTCAGAGAAGTTATAATGAAGGCAGCACTGAAGTAGGTAAGACACATCATGTGGGATCTGAGTTTATCACTGCTAGACTGGGCATAAGATGAGTAGGCAGAGGGAGCTGGGGAGAAAAAGAGGAAGGAGCCAACTCAATGCACAAAAGAGAAAAGTCACGTATAGACGTCATGGTTGTTCTCCTCTCTTCATTTCTTCTCAAATTTCATGAAGTTGCTCTAATCTAACTTCTACTTCCTATTTTCACTTGAGCTACTTTGAGTAGGTTTCTGCTGCTTGTAATCAAAAGAGTTTAGAAAAGCAGAGTTATAATACTCATAATCTTTCTGTGAACATTATCACTTTTTTTTAACCCAGATCTCTAAAAATAAACACTGTCATTGGCTTCCCAGTCATACTCCTAGGAATTTTCCTTAAGGAACTGATTGAGCATGAGAACAAACATTTATCTAACAAGATGTTCCACAAAGCATTGTTTACAGTGGAGAATATGGAAGCTGAAGTGGCCCTCCAGAGAGCAATTAAATGAATTATGGTAAAGTCTACTTTGGATAACTGTACATTTGTGTAAAACTTATGGACTATTTTATAACATGAGAAGTTAGCTGTGTGTCATATGACATGATTTATGACACAGTATGTATGTTATGACAGATTTTTTCAAAGACCTTCATTATTTTG
>RJWT010036991.1:0-13146 GCA_004365215.1 Cuniculus paca | reverse complement strand
ATAAGTTTCACAGTTTTCATTGTGGCCCAGTATTTTTAGGAAATTTATAGCCTATAACAAGTTTTATAGAATGACTTTTTTCATCATTTTTACTTCAAAACTTAATGATATACTGTCTTTGTGTATAGTTAGTAAGAGATTCAGTGTGCCACGTTACATTCTCAAGTCCTACTTGGGGAACAAAGATAGTGGTCAGGTGATCATACCAGTGAAACACTGATCTGGTCCATCGATTCCTCAAGATTGAGAGGTTAGCTGGTTCACCTGAGGTTTTAACGTAGTGCCCTTGGACCCATCTGTACCCTAATGTGCATCTTCCTACCTACCCTGAAGGCAAGCAAGGCCATAGGTTTGTAACACAGAGCCAATGTTTAGGGCTGGCCATTTTATTGCAGCTGTTGCTCTCCAGTCAGTAGCAAACAAGTCAGTATCTCTTAACAGTGTGATTATAACCTTGGGCATTGCTCCAGCTATCGTAAGTGTATTTTTGTGTTCCCAACAAAAAGGTATGAGTTGGCTGAGTTGTTCCTTTTTCATATTTAGCCAAGCTTTTGATTTAATATTACTCCTTATAACTTTGGTTATTATTTCTCTTTGGCTATTAAAGATCAAGTCAAACAGAGATTTGTGTTGAAATCAGTCTTGTTCCCTATGTACCTATATATCAGGGTCAGTTCAGGCTCCTGAGGCATTGTTTTTTGAGCCATGGGCCTAGCCTCTTAGCTGTTTTAGTTTTTATCTTTACCTGTTATGTCATCTGCCAGGATGGCTCACAATCTTTGCTAGACAACTTGGCTTCCCTTGGTAGCATGGGAACATTTCCCTCATTAGAGATCTTCCTTTTAGCTCAGTGCATACTGGTTACCTCTTGTCTTCTGGCGTCCATCAGTCAATCTCCCTGCTCAAGAGGTTGGGTGACTCATCGGTTACAGGATTTCTATAAAGAGATCCTCTCATATCCTTGGTCCTTGTTGACCAGAGGCTCAAGGCCAAAATACTGGCTGTCATTTAAGCCCACTTACCTTTCTAACTTTGGTTTCTAAGCTTTAGTTATTGAACATGCAGAAGGCTAGTTACACCAGTACTGAATTGGGAACAGTAAGTTTAACTATTACAATCTCATCTGGATATCAAGCTCTTTGAAATATAAGGTATAGGCAGAGTAATGCTATTTTATTCCAGTCCTAGGTGTCTTTGAAATCAAATGCCTCTAGAATATTAACAGATACTATAAAGTTTTATGAGGACAAACTAAACTTGAGAGCAAATGTAGGTTCTTGGCATAATAATTTTTTTTGTAGCATAACAAGTATGCTGGCATTATTATAGTGGAACCATTAGGTCATTTATTTCTCTAAGAATACATTTAAATTCTTATTTTAGTATAGCAGAACTGTTTGTTCTGTCACTTTATCCAGTTCCAGAATATTAAATGACATAAAGCAACTTTTACCTAAATTTATTACCTTATAATTGAGTGTCATTTAAGTAGAATGTGCTTCTTTATAGATATACTCTACAGGTTATTAATACATAATTTCTGATCTTTATAATGACACTGCCTCAACTGTAAAAGGTGCAGACACATCTAACTATCAACACAATTATATAACAATCACATAATGTAAACCTGAAAAAGTCTATCATCATGAACAACTATAGTTTGGAGGTCATCAGTATGACGTCTTTCTCAAGTCCTGCATCTTCAAAGAACCTATACACTTGAGAAAACACAAATGTATTTAAGGTACCACAAGGTGAGCAATAATTAGTATCACAACTAAATAGAAATCTTTCCATATATTTACTTAGGTTTTCCCCTTAAATCAAAATTTAGATTCTTTTAACAGGTTTGTAGGGTGTAACTGTATTGACACGAATTACAGTATACATTCAGAATTTTTTTTATGTGTGTGATACTAAGAATTTAATTCAAGACCTCACGCTTGCTAGGCAGGCACTGTCCCACTGAGCTGTATTGCCTAGAACTCTTACAAATTTAGGAAACAGTGTTAATGACCACACATAGACTTATTTCCCAATATAGAGTATCTCATTTATACACTAACAAAATGCTTATTTAATCAAAGTCAATAAATAATAGATCAAGATTTATTTTAATTAATTAATTAATTATTTATTTATTTTTAGATCAAACTTTAAATGGCAGGAACTTTTTTTGGGGGGCGGACACAGCCTGTCATTATACAGTTCAGGCTGACCTTGAACTCACTTTGCAGTTCAAGCTGTCCTCAAACTTGCAGCAATCCTCCTGCCTCAGCCTCTGGAATGCTGGGATTATAAATGTGTGCCACTATGCCTGCCTGGCAAGACCAAATTTAAAGAGATGTCAAAATATTTGACCACATTATCTTTTATATATATATTATATAAAAGAGAGCATTTATTACATTGCATGTGCTGCACTTGCATTAGTATGCTACATACCAGCATATAAACTTAATTGTAGTGCTGTTATGGTTGATACATTGTGTCAACTTGAGAAGTTTAGAAGGTTAACTGAGAGACTCAGCAGGGAGCCAGAGTTCTTACTTTGTAAATATCCTTATCCTGTGCAAAGGAAGGCAAGGACATTTTGTGGGTGTTACACCCACTGTGAAGGTGGGGGGTGGGGGGTGTCCTGTGTACAATATAAGGGATGGAAAAGAGGCTTGCGTTTGCTCTCTTTTGCTCTGGCTGCTACCTTGAAGTGTTGCCCCTGTGCCATGTCATCCTGCCTTGGAGCCAGCTAATTATGGACTGAAATCTCCAGAAACTGTAAGCTAAATAAACCTTTTCTTCCCTAATTTTGGGTGTCAGGTATTTGTCTCAGCAACGGGAAGAGTAACCGAGACAAGTGCTTAGACCCACAGCATCTTTTTTTTTCTTATGTATATCTAGTACCAGATATATACAATAATAGCTTATCATTTAAAATATTATAAACCGATTATTCAAAACATCCTACAAGCTGTGTGTGGTGGTGCACAGTTGTAATCCCAGCATTCAGGAGACTGAGGCAGGAGGATTGTTGCAAGTTTGGAACTAGCCTGGACCCCAAAGTACACTCAAGGCCAGCCTGAACTGCATAACGAGATCCAGTCTCAAAAAGACAAAAATAAAAATCCTACAAGCCAATACTTAAATAATATTTAACTCTTAAAACAATTTTTAGTAACCAAAAGTCTAACAATTATGCATCAAGCTATCTCAGTAAAATGTAGTTTGTTTGGTTTTTTTTGTCTAGTTTTGTAATTTTAAACAAGAGCATCCTAATCAGAAATCTAGTTTTGTAATTTTAACCAAGAGCATCCTAATCAGAATTCCAGATTGCTTTGGACATAGAAAACTTAAGCTTTTAATTATGGCCAGTTGAAATATATCTTAACAATTGCTTTAGATGACTCTAGAGAAGCAAAGCATAACATTTAACACTTCAAGCTATACATACTATCTTTAACCAAGGAAAAACTTTAAATTACTGTAGACAAATAACTGTTTTTTCTTTTTCTTTTCTTTTCTTTTTTTTTCCCTAACCTTACACTTACCAGGCAACCACTTGAACCGCTGGGCTAAATCCCCACCCCATCATTTTTTCTTAAAGTAATGGATTGCTTCTCAAAATAATCAAATGTGAGAATTTATTCACATGTCCTATGATTGAACTTATTAATAGGCCTCCATTATGTATCTCTTTCTGCAAACTTTGATAATTATAATATCATTTTTTGTCTTTTTTTTTTTCTTTGTACTGGGAATTGAACTCAGGACCTTGTGTTTGCCAGGCAGGTGCTTGTGCCACTGTGCTATATTACAGCCCGTCATATCATTTTTTATTCTTGGTACTGAACTATTAATGAAGTGAGTTGAACTACTATTTTTACCATAATCTCAAGAAAGCATGTATCATTAGAACTCAATCCATTTGTTAAGTTGTACTCTGAATAATTTTCGACAGCATATCTTGCTGATTTTACAACCTGTAGTATGTTGTCTCCTTTATAACTTGCCTTTTGTATTTTAGATGTTGCATTTTAATACAGTGTTATAAAAAAGGCTATGTAGTAAAGTGATGATCCTGGTAGCCTAAAAGGAATTTTTCTTTCAGCAGAAATATTGGCTTTATTGGTAATCCAGTTTTGTTATACTGGAGACACACTTTTAAATTATATTAATACACCATCCTTAACTCCTGGTATTTATACCTTTGGGTAAACTTTTATGTACCAGGCTTGGTTTGCCTTAATAATAGAGGAAAGCAAAAGTGATAATATATGAGTTCTAAAGGTAGTCATGAGAGGTTGATGCTTCTTTCTCTCCCAGAGGACTTACTCAGACAGATGCCAGTCTCCATGTTTTAATGAAACTTAAGCAGTCTTGTGACAATAAACAGAGGTCCCCTGAAGTCAGTAGCTGTGAAAAATGGAAGGTTGAGGATTGAAGTTTATTTGATCTCTTAACTACAATCCTGTAACTAGAAGTGTGTTCAGTTAACACATTCACAACAGACCCATAATTTGTATGTCTCACCCCAGATTTTGATTTAATTTGTTTGTCTTGCTGCCAGGTAGCTCTGATTTGAATTTGACTATCTAATGTTATATAGATAACGTGTGTATTTTTTTTTTGGTTAAAATAAGATGCCGAAACAGAAAGTTGTTATTTCATAGCTAAATTATTATTAACCACAGTATAAATTTTTCTTTTGTTCTTTTGTTGTCCCTTGATGGGGTTCATTTGTAAGCTTTTTATTAATTTTATTAGTGAAAGGACTGATGAAAACAGATTACATCTGTTTGTACCACCAGTGGTACAAGCCATCAAATGAGACAGTCATGCATGTACCACTGGTGGTTCAAGTTGAATAGCCACACGCTCAGCCCTAGTTGACAGCTTGGTTTTCTCTGCTGGCAGAAGAGCAAATGCTATTTGAAATTGCTTTATTAATGTTATCAGTGTGAAAATTATCAGAGCCAAGAATGTTGGAAGTTTTGGTGGTGTTTGTCATAAGGACTATTGCCTGTGTGATTCATATTTGTCTGTTAATAGTTTGGTAGCTAGGAAATGAGTTACAGACTTATGTAACTCTTTAGGTATTATACATACCCTTTTATAGAAACATTATAAATGTAAACCTGTTCTAGTTAATGCAGTGTTCTGTAGTAAAAATATGTCAACCACCTGTATAATTTTGAATTTTCTGATTTCTCATTAAAAACCATAAGATAGCTGGGTATGGTGGTACACACCTGTAATCCCAGTACTTGGGAGGCTGAGGCAGGAGGATCATTGGGAGTTCAAGACCATAGGCTACATAGTGAGTTCAAGGCCAGCCTGAAGTATATAGTGAAACCCTGTCTCACAAAAGCAAAAAAGAAAAAAACCAAAATCAGTGACATCAATTTAATAATATATTTATTTACTCCGATGTAAAATATCATGTTAATATTTAATCAGTATGAAAATTATTAATGAATATTTTTTGAATACGAAGTCTTAAAAATTTAGAGTATATTTATAGTACATCTCAATTTTTGTTAGCCACATTTTAAGTTTCCAGACACATTTTGTTTATAGGGGTCACCATACTGGATGGTAGAAATATAAATTGAAAATCCTTAATCTGAAAATCCAAACTCCAAAATGCTCCAGTATCTGAAACTTTCACAGTGCAAATGTGGTGCTTCAAGTGAAAAATTCCACACCTGCCCTCATGTGAGTGGTCACAGTTAAAACAGAAACACTTGTAGAACATTACCTTAAGGCTGTGTGTTTAAAGTACAGTAAGTGTGAAGCATTGGTGAATTTTGTGCTAAAACTTCAGCCCAATCCCCAAGATATCTTGTTATGTGTATGCAAAAATTCTGAAACAGATCCAAAACATTTCAAGTCCCATATTTTAGATAAAGGATAGACACCTTGTAGTGTATTTAACTGAGGAAGTTAAGACTTTATTGTAAACTAGTAAGTAGCAAATTAAGAATATGTATAAACAACATTAATGATTTTCTCAAACTGAAATGTGACATATCTTAACTTTAATCTCCTGCTGCATGTAGGTTCAGTAGGTAAACTTCGTAATTTTCAAATGCTTAAGATTCTTCAAACCTGAGGAATAGCCTAGAGATAGCGGGGAATAGGGGTCTTAGAGGTTACATGGTATATTGATTTCTCCAGCGTTACAGACTCAGAATAGTATGAGTGCCTCATAGTTTATCATAATGACTGGGAATTTGGAATGTTTGAAAAAGAAAATAAAGTTTAGATTATAAAGTACATATTTGGGAACTCAGGCTATACCAGTATAATCACTGTCCCTGTTTGAGGCACCAAGGAACACTTGACAGGTGCTTCAGTACATCTTCCTATGTCCTTCTGCACAGACTTGTGAGTGGACGTATATGAAGTTTGTTATACTTCATCTTTTTTTAAGGACTGAGACTTTACCAACCAACATCTTATTGACTCACACATTTAAGAAGCTGGTGATAACTAGCACTTCTATTCATTGTTCAAGCATTGGACAGACCAGAGGTTTTTCTTTTCCTTCAAGCCAGAATGCACCATCAAGTATTGTATTATGATCAGTTTGAGATTGTATCACTATAATGTACCCACTACTAATTTTGTAGGTATGAAAAAAACCAGTATTTCCATAGGAAAGAGGATGGTAAATAATATTTTAAAGGCTCTTGGGTTTGTGCTGTGCCTCAGACAGTACTATTGGATACTTTAGAGGGATTTTTTTTTTGTCTTTTGTATTTTATGGATTGAACCCAAACCCTAATCAAGTGGTTTACCATTAAGCTATATATTCTCAGGCCCTGATGTAGTGTGACAACAGAAGATTCTATATTCTACCTTTTAAAAAATGTTATTTTGAGGATTCCATGATTATCAAAAGTCTTGGAAGAAGTGTTTCATATTTCTGTCCCACTTTTGCTATTTTTGCTAGGAAGGAATGCATAGGACTTTTAAATAAAAAGTTAAAAAGCTTGATGACTTATAATTTATGCATGTTTTGTTTTCTTCTGCTTTCTTTTGCTTGTTAGCATGGTCTGGAGATGTATTTGCCCAGGTATTTTTTTCTTTCTACAGGAAATGGTTAACCTATGTTTAGAGTCTTTAGTATTTAAGCAATTTCATTCTTAACTATTTCTAGAACTTCTTTGCATCTTTATTAACTTATAGTACATGCTCTCTAATAATTTCAACTTGGTTTTCATTATCAGAACAATATTTGTATTTTAACAGTGAAAATAATACTATAAACTTATAATAATAGCCAGCTCCCTCAGTCTTGTCTAGCTGTGATTCCTGTTTGTCTGAGACAGGCACTTTCGCCTCGTTTGGTGGTTTTTTTTGTTTGTTTGTTTTTTCCTGATGTTTTTTCCTAAGTTTTCAAACAGCATTCTTACATTTTTCTCATATTGGTGTTACCTTTTGACTTCTTGTCATGGATGGTATCAAATTGGCATTTTTGTACACATTGCCATACATACCCCTCCTTTGTGTCCTTACGGTATATTTTCCCATTGTTGACATCATTGTGTCTGAGGCACATACTATGTTATGATTGGAATTTTAAGTTTTGCTTAGTATACTCTATAGTTTTTTATTGTCAGTTTTCCCTGTGTTCTTTGAGAGAGAGAGAGGTTACATTTGTTATTTTCATTATCTTGTTAATACCCTCTATACATCATGCAGTGGTCAAGTCAGGGTAACTAGTATACATCAGTGCAAACTTATAATTTCATTGTCTTAGCCACATTCAAAATCTCCTTTACTAGCCATTTTGAAATATTTAATTGTCAAGTGTAGTTATGCTACAGTGCTATAGAACATTACGAATTATTTCTCCTGTCTACCTTTTTCCATAAACCGTCCTCTTTAAATGCCTCTTTCCTCAACCTTTCTCATAATCATTCTGTTATCTAATTCTATTAGATGAACTGGTTAGGTTCCAGATAGGAGTGAATAGAAATGAAAACACGTGGTATTCATCTTCCCTTACCGACTTATTTCACTTAACCTCATGCCCTCTAGGTTCATCTATATTGCAAATGACAGTAGTATTCCCTTTGTATGTATATATGATCCATTTTTTTTATGGCTCGATGACTATATATATATATATATATATCCTTTTTCTTTATCCATTCATAGATAGACACTGAGGTAATTCTATATCTTGGCTCTTGCCATAGTGGTATAATAAAGGGAGTAATGTAGATGTCTCTTCAACATACTGATTTCCTTTGCTTTGAATCTGTATCTAAGTAGTAGTGTAACCAATTTTCTCTTTGGGCTCTTGTCCTAAGGATAGTGAAGGATGAAATCTGTGGGTAGCAGTGGGGAATGAGCCAAGTATAGTTTATTTGAACAAAGAATAGCTCTCTCTAGCCAAGAAGGGCTGCAGCAGAGAATATGGAGGAGGCCCTCAAGTTCAGGAGTTTATTTACGAGCCTTTGTGGACTTGTGAGTTCGTTTGGTCGGTGCGTCAAAATGAGTTAATAAAACATTGCAGTTTTTTCTTTCCGGCTTCTCTCTCAGGCGGAGCAGCTTCCCCAGCTCCCCCTGCTCCCCAGCTTCCAACAGCATATTGTATTTCAGTGAGCCTCTTTCTGTTGTGTTCCAGTTTTCCCAGGGCTTATGTTGGTTTACTCATGTCTCTATCCTAGCTGTCTGTTTATCTCTGGGTCTCCATGGAATAGCAGAATCATATGTTGTTTTTATTTTTAATTTGTTGATGAACCTCCACAGTGTTTTCCGTAATGGCTGAACTATTTACTATTCCCTCCAAATAATGTATGAGAGATCTCTTTTCTCTACATCCTCACGAATATTTGTTATATTTTTTCTTTATTGGTAATAGCCAATCTTTTTTTTTTTTTTGCGGCACTGGGGATTGAACTCACGACCTTGTGCTTGCCAGGCAGGTGCTTAGACCGCTGAGCTAGATCCCCAGATCTGTAATAGCCAATCTTAATTAGGGTCAGATGATATCTTACTGTGGTTTTGATTTCAATTAATCTGATTAATGATGATATTTTTTCATATACATGTTGATCATTTCTATGTTTTCTTTTAAGAAATGTCTATATATCTGAGGCTGGGGATTTAGCTCAGTGGCTTAAGCACCTGCCTGGTAAGCACAAGGTCATGAGTCTGATCCCCGGTACCAAAAAAATAAAATAAAAATAAACATAAATGTCTATATAGGTGTTTTGCCTATTTTAAAACTCAGTTATGCCAGGCATGGTGGCTCACGCCTGTAATCCCAGCACTCGGGAGGCTGAGACAGGCAGATTGTTGTGAGTTCAAGACCAGCTTGGGCTACAAAGTGATCTCAAGGCCAGCCTGAACAGCATAGTGAGACCCTGTCTCAAAAAGACAAGGGCTGGGGATTTAGCTCAGTGGCCTAAGCACCTTCCTGGCAAGTGTGAGGTTATGAGTTCGATCCCCGGTGCCGCTAAATAAATAAATAAATAAAATAAAATTCAGGGGCTGGGGATTTAGCTCCGCAGCCTAAGCACCTGCCTGGCAAGTGCAAGGTTGTGAGTTCAATTCCCAGTGCCACAAAAAAAAAAAAAAAAAAGAAAAATTCAGTTATTTGTTTTCTTGGTATTGAGTTGATTTCTTTATGTATTTTTAGATATTAACCCTTCATTAGATGTACAAATTGAAAATATTTTCTCACATTCTGTAGATTGTCTCTTCATTTTTGTAATTGTTTGCTGTGCTGTACAGAAAGGTTTTAGTTGGGTATTGTCCTGGTTTTTCTGCTTTTGCATTTGTTGCCTGTACTTTTGAGGTTTTATCCAAAAACCTTTTGCCCAGCAGTGTTATGAAGCTTTCCCTTTCTGCTTTCTTCTAGTAGTTTTATAGTTTTGAATCTTACATTTAAAATTTCTAGTACTTTTTAAATTGATTGCTGATAGAGATGAGTGCCTATTTTCACTCCTCTGCATGTGAATATCCATGTAAGCCTTGTTCTTTTGTTTCATGTTTTCATAAAAGGTAATACTTTATCCTCAATCCTCTGGATCTACAAGAATTTGTAGAGAAAGTGCTTGTAATTAAACTGATGAATCTTGTTATCCAGTTGACATGTATTTTTCTTATTTTTATTTTAAAATTTCAACTATAATACATGATCTTAAAGTTCTTTAGTTTTGTCTTTCTGATGGATCTCACCTCCAGAATTTCCATTTTAAATTTATATACCACATCAGAGCTAACAAGAATTGCTTGACTAAACTACTCATTCTCAGCCAGACCAATCTCTTATATTCAGTTGGTTATAGCTGTCCCATACAATATGGAGAAAACTTTACTTTCATGACATGTAAAGAAACATCCTCTTCTTTTTTATTTCTTTTTAAATTAGCCAACAATTGTCCAAGTGAGAAATGCAGTCTGCAAGGTCATGCTATTTACTTGACTTTTTTTCTAGGTGTAATATTCCAAGGAAAGGCAATGTTTTGGTATTCAATCTAGTTTCATCAAAGCTGGCTTTCAGCTCAGTTTGGAGAGTAGTTCTGTAACACTTTTGTGTTCTTAAATAACCAAGTCCTTGTTCTCTATGCTAACATGAGTAGTTTTATTCTCTCTGTTGCAGAGAGCCAGTTCTATCAGGTCTGTCTTGCTTAACTAATTCATCTCATTTCTCTTAATAAACTTATTCAACCTTGTCTAGTTCTTTTCTTTATTTTACTCTTTTCTTTGTGAAGATAACTTTCTGGCCTCCTTTACTTCCAAAAGAAAGAACTTTTAATAAGCAAACAATCTTTTCTTGATAAATAGGCTCATCTTGGGTTAATTGATTAATCTACTTCACCTAGTCTTCCATCGTTTTCTAGGACAGTCTCCGTAAGAAGGATGACAGGATCGAAGAACTGGAAGAAGCACTGAGAGAAAGTGTACAGATAACTGCAGAGCGAGAAATGGTGCTGGCACAAGAGGAATCAGCCAGGACCAATGCTGAGAAACAGGTCTGCAATTTTATACAGTTACTAGCAGTGCTGCTAGTTAAACACAGGTAAAAACCAACCAATAGAGTTTAGGTTAATTGTTCTATACTTACAAGGTTTCAGAAACACTTAAGTGTAAGTATTTGGACTTAAATATAATTGAAATAATAGCTGTGCAAGAATTTACTCATGTTAGTGCAGAGGTCTCTACATTAATAATTTAAAGTTGATTTCATTTGTATGCACATAGTATAAGTTAATGTATCTGATAAAGTAAAATGGAACTTGTCTGTTTGCTGCAAGACTGTGTACAACCCTGGCCTTTGAATTGAATGAGAAAATATATTTCTAACTCAGTGATGTTAATTTCAAATAGCAAATAGTTTGTTTTATAGTCTGCCATGTTCAAAAGGGCAATTAAGGTTATAACAAGCTAAACATTAATAGTAAATATGAAAGATATAGATACCGTGGCATTCCAATCCCAAATCAGCATATCTCAGCCTGGAAATTACTCACAAAGAATTCTACTGGTATCATTTCTAGAGTTTGCATTATATAATTTCCAATTTCCTGTACGCTTGTTTTTGATTTTTTTATTAGGAAGAATGACTCAAGGCAGGCTGTGTAAATGGGAAAATCAGTTTAACAAGTGACAGTCATATTCTCAGTTCACATTCTGAAAATGTGATTTGAGATTTTGAATTTACCTCACACAGAGGTTTATGACGTTTAATTTTTATAGTGATTAATTCTTTGCCATTTCCTTTCGGGAGAATAATAAATACTACACAGTAAAAATAAAGGAATTCAATGAAGGGTGACAGGAATTTGTTAGAGAACCACGTTGATCCAATCACTGATGTTACTATGAATTAAGGTAGTTGGATTTTAGAGAAGAAAGTTCCATGTCAAGGCAGACATACAATAATACCCCAGTGAGACCTTTTCATGGTCACGTTAATCACAATGATATAGTCTTTTGGGGGAAGGTGGGGATTATGTACTGGGAACTGGACTTGCACTGAACTATGTACCTTGCCCTTTCTAAAAATTTTCCATAGCATATATTTTGATCAAACTTGTCCACTGTTGCCCATCATTATAACTCACCCTCCTCCTATCTCTCACGTATACTTTTATTTCCTTTGTCCAGAAATAGGTGGCAGTAGTTTGGTTCAGTTTTCTCTGTGCCCTGTGTTGTGTTCCATCAAATTATTTGTCTATGTTTTTGTGCCAGTACTATGCTGTTTTTGTTACTATGGCTTTGTAGTGTAATTTGAAATTGGGTATGTGATACCCTCAGCCTTGCTTTTCTTTTAGGATTACTTTGGTTAGTGTTTTTTCTAATTCTGTGAATAACGCCATTGGTGTTTTGATGGGATTGCACTGAATCCATAGATCACTTTTGATAATATGGCCATTTTTATAATATTAATTCTGTTGATCTGTCAACATAGGAGATCTTTGCATCTTCTAGTCTATTTCAGTTTCTTTCATCATTGTAGAAGTAATTTACCTTCTTGGTTATACTGATCCATTAGTATTTTTTTAAGTTACTGTGAATGTAATCATTTTTCTGATTTCTTTCTCAGTCTATTATTCAGGTATAGAAAAGCTATTCTGTTTTTAATGTTGATTTTATATCCTGCTACTTTGCTGAATTCAGTTATCAGTTCTAAGGGTGTTTTGGTGGCATCTTACGGTTTCAGTGCAATCCCCATCAAAACACCAATGACATTGTTCATAGAATTAGAAAAAACACTTAAGTTGTTTTGCAGGCATCTTGATTCTCAGTTTCAGAGAGGCTCTCGATGTAATCTTGATTTGCATTTCCCTAATTGCTAAAGATATTGAACATCTTTTACTTTTTCCTTTTCTATCTGTATTCCTTTATCTTGCCTAATTGCTGTAGCTAAATTTTTTTTTTTTTAAATACTGGGATCCAAAGTCACAACCTTGCGCTTGCCAGGCAGGTGCTTATGCCACTGAGCTATATCCTCAGCCCCATCTAACTACAATTTTAAGAACTATACCGAATACAAGAGGTGAAAGTAGACATTCTTGTCTTGCTTATGATCTTAGAAATGCTTTCAGTTTTTCTCCATTCTCATTGTTAGCTGTGAGTTTGTCATATGTAGCCTTTATTAATTGAGAAATGATCCTTCAATAT
>RJWT010036990.1:0-13150 GCA_004365215.1 Cuniculus paca | reverse complement strand
TAGTTACTAAGCCCTTGAAAGATGGCCAGTCTGAATTGAGATGTACTAAAAATACAAAATACACACAAAATTTCAAGAGTTTAGTATGGTGGGGGGAAAAAAGGATGTGATATATCTCAATAAAGTTTTATGCTACAATTGTTTGAGATAGTGATATTTTGAGTATTTGGTTAAATTAACTATATTATTAAAATTAATTTAATTTAATTTTATTTTATTTTGTCTTTTTGAGACAAGGTCTCGCTATGCAGGTCAGGCTGGCCTTGGGCTCACTTTGTAGCCCGGGCTGGTCTTGAACTTGCAACAATCCTCCTGCCTCAGCCTTCCAAGTGCTGGGATTACAGGAGTGTGCCACCATGCCCAGCTCTTTATCTATTTCTTTTTAAAACAAGTGTATTAGAAAAATTTCAATTATTTTTGTGGCTCACATTATATATTTTTTGCCTAGCACTATATAGTGTCAATTTGTATGTTATAAATAACATATAGGCTATTGGAACCAAGGGGGAAGCTAGGATGAAATAATTGGTGGTACTTATTTTATGTTAAAAAGTAGAAGCTGGGCATGGTGGCACACGCCTGTAATTCCAGCACTCTGGGAGGCTGAGGCAGGAGGATTGGCATGAGTTTGAGGTTAGCCTGCGCTACACAATGAGTTCAAGGCCATCCTGAACTACACAAGACTCTGTGTGAAAACACCAAAAAAACCCAAAAAAACAAAAAAACAAAAAAACGAGCTAAAATGTGGAAGACTGACCAGTATAATTAAATACGTCTGTTCTTTTCCCTAGTTTGCCTTCCTGTACATTTTATGCTGCCCCCAAGTGGAGAAAGAATGAAAAATTTCCAAACTTCCACAGTGCTTCACTGGGTCTCCTAGGAAGGCTTTCCAACTGGTGTCCTTGTTCCTCTATAGTCTGTCATTAACACAACAGCCAGAGAGATCCTTTCAAAAGCTAAGTCAGACTTTGTTCTCGTTTCGTGTGTGTGTGTGTGTGTGGGGGGTTTACTGGAGATTGAACTCAGGGCTCTCACACTGAACTACATCCCCAGCTCATTTTTATTTTTATTTTTTAATTTTAAAATAGAGTGTCACTAACTTGCCCAGGCTGGGCTCAAATTTGAAATTTTCCTGTTTCAGCCTCCCAGAGGGCTGGGATTACAGACGTGTAATGCCACAATGGGCTCATTCTTTTTTGAGACAGGGTCTCCCCAGGCTGACCTCAAACTTGTGGCCCATCTGCCTTAGCCACCACATCTGGCTGTTTTTAAAACCTCCTAATATCAGTTCCATTTTCCACAGAATAAAAACTAAACTTCTTACAATGGCCTACAGGCCCTATACAATCTGGCTGTAAGCCCTTATTCCTCTGACCTCATTTCCTACCTGTTATGTATTCTGTTGAAGCTATACCATGTTGGCTTTCGACATACTTGGTTCTCTACTGTCTTATATTTCCTGTTTCCTTTGAATGCAATTTTCTTCTTTTAGTTCGCTCTCAGACCTCCTTCAGGATCTTGTGCAATGTTACCTCAAACTCTCATTTCTACCCACCCACCTCAGATACTCCTAGTCTACACTTTACTTCTTTTCATAGCATCAGCACCACCTGGGTGTCTATATGCCTTAATTCTCTGTTACCACTGTTTCCCTCATTCTGGCCACTAAAGAGGTGCTCAAAACATTACTGAATGAAAAAAACTCAGCTTTCCTAATGTGGGAAGATATTCTTGGCCCTAAACTCAACCAGCAGAAGCAATTCGTATGTATAATCTGGTGTTACTCAACTTGGCATAGGTTTAAAGCGTTATGATGCAACTCAGTCATATTCACGAAATCTAATTTCAGAAGGGAGAATAAGAAATCTACCTCTGTGTTGCTAATTTTCAGGTCTTTACTTTTATTGACTGAAAGAACAGTGCCAAATTTCTCATGTTCAAGCAAGTATCTGACTTAGAACTCCTTCTGGGGACTCAGTAAAGCAGATTTTTTTTTTTTGAGACAAGATTTTGCTACATACCTCAAGGTGGCCCTAAACTTGCATTTCTACCTCAGGTTTCCCAGTGCTGGGATGCAGCTGTGTACCCCTACAATTGGCCTCATACTAAAGCTAATTTTAACTTGAATGGAAAATAAAAAAGTGAGTCATAAACATTTTAATTCTTCTCGAAATTATATTTATGCTAAGATCATGCATTATATTTATGATTAATCATAGTATTGTGATCGATACTATATTAAATAATCCTGCCAGGAGCTACTGTTTGCTGCTTTCCAGAGAGTCAAAGCACTAACTCTGTCAGTGGTTAACTTTACTTCATTACCAGGTCAAGTTTTTCCCTGCATCCCTTATGATCTCTGGAGAAATACTGTCCTTTGTCTCTTGGAGTCTAAGTAGCCCTGATTTTATTTCTAATTGGAAAGAGCAAACTTCTCTGCCCCTGGAAAGCCCTTGGTTCTCAGTGAGAGATCCTATTTTCCTCCCGACCATGGCTGGAGGCTGCATTGACCTTTGCATCTGCTTCTGTAAAATTCTCTTCCCTTCTCTGTTTTTCTTGTCTTAGACTATCCTAAGAGGTTGTCTGTGTATTCCACTGCTACAAATCCACCAACCTAAAATACTCTATTTTCTTCTTCTAGTCTATCTCCCCATGTTTTCTAAATAAGCTCCTTTTTAAGTCATTTCAACTCTACCTTACAACTTTATGAGCATTTAGCTGAAGGTCCTCTCCTTTTTCAGTTACAATTGTGCTCTGTAACCCACAGCCTCACTTTCTCCACATTTGGTTATCTGAGGTCAATTATAATCTGAAAATATTAAATCAAAATTCTAGATTTGAACCAGTTATAAGTTTTAAACTAGATGTAATTCTTTTTTTTTTTTCTTTGGTATTGGGGATCGAACTCATGACCTTACACATACCTGGCAGGGCTTGAACCACTGGGCTAAATCCCCAGCCCTTAAATTGTGTGTAATTCTGAGTAGCACAATGAAATCTTCCACTTCTTGCTCAGTTCTTCCCAGAATGTCAATCATCCTTTGTCCACAGAATGTACTACCAGCTCATTAGTCACTTAGTAGCAATCTTGGTTATTGGATGAACTTCATGGTACTCAGTGCTTACATATAGGGTTCATTCAGTACTATCTGAAGTTTTAGGGGTCCACTGGGAGTTTTGGAATGAATCCTCTGCAGATAAGGGAGGACTATCTCCATTTCTTATGTCCCATTTGCAGATGGAAAGCATTGGGAGTGTGTCATACAACTCTCGTGGGCCAGGGTTATGCTACTCATTCTTCTCTGCTTTAGGGGTTCTCTGTTTCTACCTCTGTTACAGAATTTATGGAGACTGTATGTGTACCTCCGGCCCTCCCCACCAGATGCAGAGGTCCTCCAGGACAGGAATTACACTCCTTCCTTTTACATTACCAAATAAGCCACAAATTAAACTAAATGCTATTTTAGTGCTCCTATGGTTCCTGGAGGCATGCAATTCTCACTTGAGATCTCTAATAGGTGGTTCTGGTTTCCAGGAGGGCTCTCTCCAGCACTTAGCACAGGGGCTGGCATACAGTATATGTTCATAACGTAGTTACTGATGAAACAAATTGGCTTTCAAATGTGTTGGCTCTCTCATCTTCATATCCTACAGACATCTGTAGCCCTCTACACTCAAGTATGATTTCTAAATTCCTTCCATAGTGTATTTTTTTTTTTTTTGGTACCGGGGGTTGAACTTGTGACCTAACACTTAGCAGGCAAGTGCTTGAGCCGCTGAGCTAAATCCCTGGCCCTTGTATGATGTTCTTAAGAGTAATTTTTATGCCTGTGTCATGTGAATGAATGAATACACTCACATTCTGAGGAGTCACATCGAGTCCTACTAAGTAGGGATCACCCACCTTATATATACGGTTTACATATTTGGTGTGACTTGGGAGGTTCAATTGCCTAGAATTTTGGCATCAGGGTTTGCTTTCTTTAACTTACGGTATTGTCTTAAGACACACACACACACACACACACACACATACACACACACTCAATAAACTGTATTAATCCTTCATAAGTCAGAAGTATTAGTGTAACAAATCCTTCTGAAATGAAAATGACCTGACAGGAGGATCTGATGAGAAGAGATAAAGGACACACGTGTACAACACTGGAGTAAGGGAGGACAATGAAAAGACAGGGAGAAGAATGCTGAGAGCCAAAGGCAATTTTCCTTTTTCTTTCCTTTTTCTGGCTTTTCTAGGTAAGGCTTTTAAAATATAGGCAAAAAACCAATCTGCTTATGATCTAGAACCTAAAAGGCAAGGACTTTTAGGTAAGTCCCAAACCATCTCTCAACCATTTGCCTTTATCTAGACAAGTAGATTTGTTAAAGTCAGAAAGGACCTGAGAGATGGTTCTGCGTCTATCTCCATCATTTTACAGATGAGACACATCAAGCCCACGGGGATCAAGTATTTTGTCCAGGTTATCACAAAAAGTTCATACTAGGGACTCAGGGAGTCAGGGTGTAGCATGCCTAGCATGTCTAAAATCCTCGGTTCCAACCCGAGGAGCACAAACAAACAAACAAACAAGTCCAGGCTAGATCAGGACGCCCTGTCCATCCTTCCAGAAACAACAAGCAATTGTATTCTTCATGATTACCACACCGCTTCATCTACAAAAAGTCACTCATTTTCAGAAATTGAAACCAGATCTTAAACATACATTTTACCAAAGGAGACTCACAGAGATAAATTCGTCCGCATTGTAAAGAACACAAAAGCCCAAAACATTACCAAATGAGCCACAAATTAAACTAACCGCTATTTTAGTGCTTCCATGGTTCATGGGACATATAATTTCCGCTTGAAAACTAACAGGCGGCTCGGGTTTCCAGGAGGGCTTTCTCGGAAACACAGTCCTGCTTACCTTCTGGAGCATGCCTGGAATCCTTCGGAGTTCTTGCGTACCGAGGAAGCGCTAAGGTAACTATGGGCAGTTGGCTAAGTAGAACCAGAAGTGTAAACATAGTCCGGCAGCTGTCAAACAAACTAAAACAAAGAAAAAACACACATCGGAAAAGTCCCTGGCTCAATCGTTTTGAGTTTCGGTGTGAACTGAGTCACTCGACCTGTTGTACCCAAAACCACCGCGCGAATGCGCCCCAAGCGCGGTTTCGGTGGCCAGGAACTGGCTCGCGTCGGGATAGTGGCCCCCGAGAGCGCCTGGGGGCGCCCGCCGCGCCGGTCCCTTCCGACGCTGCAGAGCGCCGACCCCACGCTTTCGGCTTTGTGTTAGGGTCTGGTTCTGCCCGCGTCCCGCACTGGTATCTCCCGGCACATGTTCCACAGCCCGGGACCGGAGCTCTGTTGTTCGGAGCCGCGGGCCTTGTGGCGCCCCGCTAAATCTCAGAGACAATCCGGCCTCGCTGTCTCCGGCCCTGCGCGCACACAGAGGGGGCGCCTAACGCCCGGGGAACGCGTGTGTTCCTGCCCGCGCCCCAAGAGGCCGCCGCCTGCAGTGGGGCGGAGGACGAGGCTGCCTGGGACACCTGGCGGCGCTCCTCCTCCGGGGCCGGCTCACCTGCGGCGGGCGGGCCTCTGTCTGCATCTCCTGGCTTCTGTCCCAAGCCCTGGATGATCCGGTAGCCGATCACCAGCTGTGCCTCCGCCTTGGTGACTTGGCTGACTCGTGGGGAACTCGTTTCTAGAGCCTGTGTTTCTCTGCATTCAGTATTCAGCATTAAACAGAAGGCCAGCCCCGCGCTTGGGGATTTTCTTTTTGAGTTGCATCAAGCGAGGGGTTACCTTAGGTCAATTACCCTCAGAGAGTTGTCCAGAGATGAGAATAAAATACGCGTCAGAGAAGATACACTATGTTAGTAATAGGAAATAAGAACTGACCCGAGAGTGAATTGATTTGATTAGTTCTCAAATGGTTGCTCACTAGGTCCGATGGATGTCTCCGAAGTCCTTTCACGGGATCTCTGAGGTCAAAACTATTTCCAGGTCCGGTGTGGCGGTGGTCACTTGAAATCTCAGCTGACTGAGGCAAGAGAATCGGCAGGAATTTGAGGTCAGCCGGGGCTATACAGAGTTCAAGGCCAAGACTCTGTCTGAGAGAGAGAGAGAGAGAGAGAGAGAGAGAGAGAGAGAGAGAGAGAGAGAATATGATGATTTGACCTTTTCACTTTTGTTCCGAGAGCTGTAATTTGTTCTGAGAGCTATAATGACGTCATCGCTCTGCTGAGTAATAAAATACCTGCAAGTGCGTGCTTGTGTTTTCTAGTATTTCTATGGTGGTAGGTTTAAAGTGTTAATATGTACATTTTATATAGAGATTTATATAGATTAACAAAATCTGCTTTTCTGCTTGTTCTCTTGTTCCTTCTGTACTTTTATTAGATATCTTTGGTCATATCTACCAGGATAGCTACTACTTCACTATTCTTAGCGAAGTAATTATCTTGAAGTCTTGAACTGTTCTTTGAGTTTATATGGAGGCAACCAAATAAAATAAGTACACGTTGCTATCTTGATTTGAAATAGTATTTTGGAAATTTCTTTCTTTCTTTCTTTCTTTCTTTCTTTCTTTCTTTCTTTCTTTCTTTCTTTCTTTCTTTCTTTCTTTCTTTCTTTCTTTCTTTTTGAGACAGGGCCTTGCTATGTAGTCCATGCTGGCCTTGAACTCGCTCTGTAGCCCAGGCTGGCATTGAACTCGAGGCTATTGTCCTATCTCAGCCTCCTGAGTGCTGGGATTACAGGCATGTGCCCTCACACCTGGCTATTTTAATTTTTGATTAATTGAATTTTCTCCAAATTCTATTCTTCTCCCCACAAGGTCTTTGTCTGTTTTATTCTTATTATTGAGAGTCAATATTACTGAATAGTTCCTCAGTTTTCTGCAGAAGTTTCATTTTTGCAGATTTCTTCTGGCAAGTGCTTTTTCTCATCCCTTCTTTCTATCTCTTCCTATTCACGTTCTATTTGTCTACTTTGTGCTCTAACCTTTTCTGATGATGGATTTTTTTCTTTGGCTCTTATGTAAGCAATTAAGACCAGACTAGAAAGAGCCTAGAAATGATTCTTCCTAGTTGAACACAAAACAGGAAAGGCTGTCAGTAGAACGAGCTTTCTTCTGAGTATTCTGAGGCCCAAAGCCCTGAGAATAGGGAGATAAGCTTCTCAGCCTCTATTCTAGAGAACTGGATCTGGTAGAGATCCATATCTAGGAATGTAGGCCTGTGAAATTCCCAGGGGCAAAAACCAAAGCATTCATTCATCTTTTATGTTCTCTGTGGTACTGAGCAGGGTGCCTTTTACCTTGTTTATGCTCAATACATTTTCAGTAGGTGGAAGCAACCTATTCTCAAGTAGGGAAAGTGTTTTATGCTAATTAGAGGGGGGAGGCAAAGGGTCAAATGCCTCATGTTATGAAATCAACAGATGTGAATTTTGATGAAATTCCTTGGTAGAATGGGTCCACCCACATATCTGGATATTTGGACCAAAACAAGTGAGGCTTTGTGCTCACATCAATATCAGAGTTCACAGACTGTGAGGGGAGGCGGATAGAGAAGTAAAAGTGTTTCTCAGTGCTGAATTCCATCCCTGCATGCTTCCCTGTAATATGGGTCCTAACAAATATTACAGCATTTGGCATGATACACTTAAACTTTAACTACTATGAAACTGCAAGATATTTGGGGCTAGCCGGCAAAAAGAGAAAAAAGAAAAGTCAATAATGATAATGTCCAAGACTTCTGATATTTTCTGTTGTTTCTGTGCTGCATTCATTTCTTTATTTTGCACTATTTGCTTTTAAAAGTTACAGTATTTTTGTGCCCTTTTTCCTGAAGCATTTCAAGTGCTTTCACAGATAGTATTTTTGTTATTCTGGTCATCTATGGAGTTGGGAAGATATTATGATTCACGTTTCACAAAGAAGTTTATTGAAGCATGAAGTAAATGAGAAACCATTGGCCAAGTCTGAGCCTGGTTCTCGACTCTTTCAAGTGCTTTCTTTGTGTTATTAAGCAGTGAAGAGTTTTAGGTAAATAATTATTTTGTTTGAAGGAAGTGAGGAAAAAAATCAGAGCAATGAGACTAATGGACTTGGTTAATGTGATAACACATCTCTGAGTTTGAGTACATAGCTACTCACTTACCTGTGTGAATTCAAGAATGAATGGAAACTGACTTTACTGTGTGGCATGAGGACTGACTCAAGGAGTGAACCAGGAAATGTCAAAGTTGCAGCTAAGAAGCACTGCACAGAAGGTGGCATCCACATCCTTGAATACATGCAGATGACAGTGACTACTCAGGACAGGAAAGCAACCCTACTGAACTTAATGTTTTTGTAACATTTGATATTTCAACATCAATTATCTTCTGTGAAATCAGCAAGTAGAAAATAGATTCCTATTCTTTAAGGTTACTAATACAGCCAGATGTAGGTATTTTCAGATTCATCAAATAGAGTTTAAAGGCTTTTATCTTTTGTTGTCTTTCTTTCTTTCTTTCTTTCTTTCTTTCTTTCTTTCTTTCTTTCTTTCTTTCTTTTTTCCTTTTTTTATTTTGAAGAGAATAAAATCAAAAGAAATAAAACAGAATAGAGTCAAGCAAAACAAAACAATGAAAGCAATACAGGACTTCAAGACAAGACAGTTGGAATACAACAGTGGCTACCATAATGCATCTTGTTATCTTCAAAGTAACTGCTTATACTATTAGATATAATAAAATCAAACAAAACAAAATAGAATAAAATCAATCAAAACAAAACAGGGCTTCAAAACAAGATCCTAGGAAATCAATAATGGCTACTGTAATTTTTTTTTTTTTTTGTGGCACTGGGGATTGAACTCACAACCTTGTGCTTGCCAGGCAGGCGCTTAGGCCACTGAGCTAGATCTCCAGCCCACATTTTTGAAATAGCTGTCCATGCCATCAAATGTAATAAAATCAAATGAAACAAAGCAGAATAAAACCAAGCTAACAGAACAAGGAAAACAATATAGGGTTTCAAAACAGGATAATAGATTAACAATGGCCACTGCCTTCCCCCTGTAGACATCTCCTCCTCTTTCACCTTCACAACATCTATTGTGCATTTTGGATCTCACTAACTCCTTTAGTTTTTATACTGGGAAGACAACATGATGTTTACCCATGTGACTCTGAACCATTTCAACCCATGAGCATGATCTCAAGTTGTATCCAGTTACCTACAAGAGCCTCAAAGTTGTCTTTCTTTATAACTGATTAGCTTTCCATTATATAAAAATGACATATCTTTCTTTTCCATTCTGCAGTTGATGGGCAAGCTACCCCTACTTTTTTTCTGGTTCCCTGTCACATAGAGCATTGTTTTCTCTCCTTTGAATTTCAGTCTATGAACCACCTTTTGACTTAAATGTGTTTCTTGTATAAAGCATATTGATGGATCCTGTCTCCTGACCTACTCTACCTGTGTTTCTTTTTATTGGTGAATTGAGGTTATCTGCATTAATGGTTATGGCCAACATGCACTGGCTTGTCTCTGTCATGCTATTTTCCTCACTTATCTGTACGTCCATTCCATTTCCCATGCTTGGGAAGTTCTGTGCTGTTACTTCTGTAAATAGTCTCTTTCTAGCATTTGTGTTGACTCCTGCTTTTTCACTGACACCTATCATTCTTTTTTTTTTTTTTAAATAAAACAGAGTAGAGTCAATCACAACAAAACAGTGACCATGGTACATGACTTCTAAACAGGGTAAAAAGCAATTGATAATGGCTACCATAATGCCTCTTGTTATCTGCAATATACCTGCCTATACCATCAGGAATGAGTAAAATCAAACAAAATACAACAAAATAAAACAGTAAAGCAAAAACAAAAACAAGACAAAACAAGCAAAGCAGAACAATGTAAGCAATACAGAAGTTCCAGATACTAGTAGATCAGCAGTAGCTACCATAATGCTTCTTGTTATCTTCAGAATAGTTGCCTACACCTTCACACAGACTATAATCAAACAACATAGAATAGAGTAAAATCAGTCAAAACAAAACAATGAAAGCAATACAGGGTTTCTAAACAAGATAATTGGACATCCTCGATGGCTGCAATTATATATTTTGTTATCTTTAAAATAGCTGTTGATGCCATCAAGTATAATAAAGTCAAACAAATCAGAATAAAATGAAACTAAGCAGAACAATGAAGACAATATGAGTTTCAAATCATAATAACACATTAACAGTGGCCACTTCCTTCCCTTTTTAGATAATTCCTCCCTTTGACTTTCCCAATATGTATTGTGTATTTTGAATCCCACTAACTCCTTTAGTTTGTTATACTAGGGAGACAACACAAAATTCACCCTTGTGACTCTGAACCTTTACATCCATGAGCATGATCACCAGTTTCCTCTATCCACCTATGAGAGCTTTGAAATTATCTTCCTTTATAGCTGAGTAGGTTTCCACCACATAAAATACCATGTCTTTCTTATCCATTCTGCAATAATGGGCAGGCTACCCCTACTTTTTTTCTGGCTCCCTGTCACATAGGGCATTGTTCTCTCTCCTTTGACTTTCAGTCTATGAATTGTCTTTCTAGTTAAATGTGTTTCTTGTATAGAGCATATTGATGGATCCTGTCTCCTGGTCCACTCTGCCTGTGTTTCTTTCTATTGTTGCACTGAGGCCCTCTTGCACTGCATTGTCTCTGCCTTGCTATTTTCCTGCCATTAGCTCCCTATTTTTCCTCTCTATTCAATCAACTGGCCACACTTGATGGTCCACCTCTGCCATTGTTCCTGGGACCGTGGTCCTTTTTTTCTCTCTCTAGAATGTCCTTTAGTATTCTTTGTAGGGTTGGTTTGGTGGTCATGAATTCCTCGAGTTGTTCTTTGTCATGGAAGTATCTTGTTTCTCCATTAATTTTGAAAGAAAGTTTTGCAGGGTACATCAGTCTGGGTTGGAGGTTGTTTTCTTTCAGGACTTGCAATACTTCACTCCAAGCTCTTCTTGACTTGATGGTTTGTGTTGAGAAGTCTGCCGTGATTCTGATGGGTTTTCCTTTATAGGTGATCTGTTTCTTTTCTCTAACAGCTTTTAATATTCTCTTCTTGTGCTGAATTTCTGGGATCTTGATTATTATATGTCTGGGTGTAGATTTGTTTTGGGTATGGCTAGCTAGAGTTCTATATGCCTCACTTATTTGAATATCACTTTCTTGACCCCTGCTTTTTCACTCACATTTTTAATTTTTAAGCTATACTTCTTTGAGTTATCTAGTACCTGTTGAATTGTTACTTCCTGAGTCCTTGTTATTTTTAAGAGCTCTTTCCTTTCACAATCACAAGCTGCAAACCTGTCTTCAAAGTTTGAAAATCTAGCTTCAGTTTCCGTCAGGTGATTTTTCCAGCTTTCAGTGGAGTTTTTAATTTTCTGGATATCTTTTTGAATCTGTTTCATGCATTCTGAATCTCTTTTATATTGTTCATTCATGGTTTCCCTCATTTTCCTTTGCTCCTCTATTTTTTTAATCTGTGTCTTCTTCAGAGATGCTTAGTATTTCTTTTATTCTGGTTTTCATTTCTTCTTTTACCTGGGATAGAATTTCTGTTCTAATTTCTCTTATAGCTTCATGAAGTTGTTTCTTCACTTCAGTTGACATCACTTCCGTCATTTCAGGTGTGCGATTCTTGATGTCCTCTGTGTTTACCTGTCATGGACTTGCGCTGCTTGGGTTGGATACCAGAGATTGCCCTCTCCCTCTTTGTCTTGGCAGATTCCTGCACAGGAGTGTAGCTGGCCAGGGCCTGCAGATCTAAGCTGTTTAGGAACCTATGGGTAGTTGTCTGGCATGCGCACAGGAGCAGAACTCAGTCCAAGCAACTTCCGAGAGTCTGCAGGTCTGCCTACAACCTGGCACTGCCAGCAGAAGTGGGTAGCAGTCTTGGCCCTCAGTGTAACCTGCCCGACTCCACAATGGCACCTGGCCAATCACTCTCTCCTGAGGGGGGTTCGAGTCTTCAGCACTCACCACCAGCCAGCACCAATCACTGTGTCTGCATCTCTTTCACCCCCGTGCCTCTCCCCAGAGACTTCTGGGGTTGACCGCAACTGCCATTATGACTGCAACCGCGACCATGACCGCACGTCTCCAGGCTCAACAGCTCTTCTCCCAGGATACCTATCATTCTTAAATTATTTTTCTTTGTGTCATCTTGTAGCCTTTGAATTGTTATTTCCTGATTCCTTGTTATTTTTAAGTGATCTTTCCTTCACAATTGCTAGTTGCCATCCAGTCTTCAAGGTCTGAAAGTCTATCTTCAGTTTCTTTCAAGTGGTTTTGTCAGTTTTCAATGGAGTTTTTAATATCCCAGATATCTCTGAGTCAGTTTCATGCATTCTAATTCTTCTCTACATTGTTCATTCAAGATTTCCCTCATTCTCCTATGCTTCTCTCTCCCTTTTTTTTTAAGTCTATGTCTTCTTTGAATATGCTCAGCAACCCTTTTATTATGTTTGTTGTTTCTTCTTTTATCTGAGATGTTATTTCTGATCTGATTTCTTTTGCAGCCTCATGAAGTAGTTTCTTTACTTCAGTTGCCATTATCCCAGAAATTTCAAGTGTGTGACTTTCATTTTCTTCCATGTCTAAGTATCCTGGACTTGTTCTATTTGTGCTGGAGGCCAGAGATTGCCTTTTACTCCTTCATCTTGACATTTTCCTCAGTTCCTATGGACAAGTGGGTTGTGGGGTCCCAGGTGCTTCTCACGTTGGCTACCTGTTCACAGTGTAGTGGGATGGGTCAGGCACCTGGGTTTCTCCTAATCCAGATTCCCCAGGAGGTGGTGGGGTGCAGGGTGGACTTCTCCAGACACTCTGGGCTTCCCCATGGTGTGGCTGGCTGGTTCTCCCAGCCCATGCTGGCTGCCCATGAGAGAGTCCCAGTGGTGGCTGGCATGCATGCCAGGGTTGGGCTGGCTGCCTTATTTTGTTTTTTGAGACAAGCTTTTGCTATGTAGTTTTGATTGGTCTTGAACTCATTATGTAGTCCAAGCTAGCCTCAAACTCTGTGATTCTCCTGTTTCAGCTTCCCACATGTTGACATTACAGATGTGTGTCACCATGACTGGCCTAAATTTTTT
>RJWT010036989.1:0-13141 GCA_004365215.1 Cuniculus paca | reverse complement strand
AGATCTGGGCAGGGGCGGCAGCAGCAGCAGCAGCAGTGGCACTGTGAGAGGAAGTAGGGTTCCGTGGGTCTACAGCCACGTGACGTGGGTCCCAGGCCATAGCTGCTCTCCTTGGCTGTCGCCCAGACCTGCCAGGGATCCGAGTCGGGCAGCACCCCACCTTGCTTGCAGGCTGATGCTCCTTGGCAGAAAAACCTACTGGAAGACGAATGAGTGGGATCGGATGGTGCCATCCCCCTGGCTGAGCTGTCTCCTGATTTGTGACTGTAATAAAACACATGTGCATCTATTAGTGATTTAAAAGGATGAGTTCTGAAATACTGAAGAGCCTCTGATTAGTAAGGAAGCCATGCAACTGTAAGCTAATTATCACCCTCCCCTGCTTCTAATCTGAGTTTTTGTATTTTTCTCAGGCGATGTTTTAAAGCAGTTGCTAGAACATGTACAATTGGGGAATTGATCTAGTAAACAATAAAATTTAATACTCTTCAATAAATCAAAAGGTAGACACAGATATTGATGTGGAAAATTGTTTGTACATATTGAGTGAAATGATTAGGCAAAGAAGACCCGAGAATGACTTTAGTTTTTTGTGGTTTTTTTTTTTTCAGCCAGTTTTTTATTAGTTAATGTTTGCATTCACTGTGGGGAGTTGGTACATATATATGTCATTTTTTTGTCCTGTATTCTTCCCCTTCTCCCCTTCCCTCCCCTCCCTTCATATCTAGATCCCTCTCCCATCTGCAAAACGTCTTCCTCCCTGTTTCCTATTGTCTCCTTTATTTTGCTCTTTAAATTATCTATACTTTGAGTTTCTTGTGTAAGAAAAGCCATATGATGTTTAACTTTCTGTGTCTGATTTATTTCAGTTGACATTTTAGTCTCAAGATGCACCCATTTTCCTACAAAGAACTCAAGTTTCCTTTTTTATGGCAGAGTAGCACTCCATTGTGTATAAATACCACTTTCTTTATCTGTTCATCTGTTGATGGACATACAGTCTATTTCTATGATTTAGCTATTATGAATTGTGCTAGTAAAAACATGGGTATGCATGGATCACTGTAATATGAACTCTAAATTTTTGGAGAATAAGCCCAGAAGAGGTATAGCTGGGTGGAATGAAATTTCTATTTTAATTTTTTGAGGACTCATACTTTTCCATAGTGGTTGCACTAGTTTACATTTCCACCGACAATGTAGAAGGGTTTCCTCCCCCCGCAGTCTGTTCAGCATTTGTTACTTGTTTCTTGCATTTCTCCACTGGCCAGAGAAGTTCAATATTTTTTCATGTATTGCCCATTTGTACTTCTGAGAAGTATCTGTTCACTGCTCTGATCTTTACAGTTTCTTTCCTTCTATTAAATTCAGAATTGGATTGCTCTTGTTTCTTTAGGACCTTGAGATGGATCATTTGGTTATTTGAGATTGCCCAAGTCTTTTAATGTATGCATTCACAGCTATAAACTTCCCTCTAAGAACTGTTGTCATTGTGTACTATAAGTTTTGGCATGTTGTGCTCCCATTGTCATTTGATTCTAGGAACTTTTTAATTTCTCCCCTGATTTTTTTCTTTGATCCACTCATTATTTGTAATGTACTTTTTGTTTGTTTGTTTTTGTGGTACTGGAAATTGAACTCAGGACCTTGTGTTTGCCAGGCAGGCGTGGTGCCGCTGAGCTATATCCCTGACCCTGTAATATGCTGTGTAGTCTCATGTGTTTGTGCAATTTTTCTGGTTTATTTTGATGTTGCTTTCTAGTTTCTTTCCACTATGACCCAATAGCATACGGGGGATTTTTTCAATTCTTTTATATTTATTTAAGCATGTTTTATGGCTTAAGGCAAAGTCTGTTTTGGGAAAAGTTCTGTGGCTACTGAGAAAAATGTGTATTCTATTATTCCTATTATTGTTGGGTAAAACACTTCTGTAGATACACCCATTTATTCAGTGGTGTAGTTTAACTCTGGTATTTGTTGTTTTTCTGATTGACCTAATTGAGAGTGGCATGTTGAAGCCACCAACTATGACTGTGTTAGTGTCTGTCTTTTATGTCCAGTAATTTTTTGCTTTATAAAGTTTGGTGTGCCAATATTCTATATGTAGTTATTTATAATTGTTATCTCTTCCTGTTGAGTTATTCCTTTTTTCAGCATGTAATGACTGTCTTTGTCTCTTCTGACCATTTTTGGCTTGAAATTTGCTGTGCCTAAGAATAAGATAGCTACACCTGCTTGCTTTCAGATTCCAGCTGCATGGAGTATTGTTTTCCTTCTTTTCACTTTTAGTCTGTGAACTTCCTTTTGAATGAGATGTGTCTCTTGTAGGCAGTATATAGTTGCATTTTCTTTTTCAATCCAATCTCACAGTCTGTGTTTTTTGATTGAGGAGTTAAGACTGTTGAACCTGACCGTTATTATTGTAAGGTGTTTGCTGAATCTTCTTAGTGCATTGTTTCCAGGGCTGATTCCTTTATTTTTGTTTACCCGTTCTCCCAGTTAGATGTATACTTTCCTTTAGATTCTGATGCTGGTGGCCTTCATGTTTCTGTCTAGGATTCCCTTGAGTATCTTCTGCAGTGTTGCTTTAGTGGTCATGTACTTCTTTAGGATTTGTTATGGAAAGTCTTTACTTTGTCAATTTTGAAGGATATAGGAATCTTGGTTGACAATTATGTTCTTTTAGGGCTTTCTTTCAAAACTTTGCTCCAATCTCTCCTGGCCTTTTAAGGTTTGTGCTGAGAAATTCAGTGTAATTCTTATAAGCTCACTTTTATAGTAACTTGCTGCTTCTCTAACAGCTTTCAATATTCTCTCCTTTTGTTGAATTTCTGGAATTTTGTGTGTGATATGTTATGGAGAGGTTCTTTTCTGCTCATGGCAATTTTGGGTTCTATGCCTGTTATACTTGAATATCAAATTCTTTCCCTAAGTTTGAGAAATTTTCTGCTCTGATTTTGGTGAATAAGTTATTTTTCACCTCTACAGTCATTTTTTTTCTTTTTTTTTTCCCCCTATAATTCTGATGTTGGGTTTTATGTGTTGTTTTGTTGTTTTTGAGTCATCTAACAGCTGTTGGATCCAGCTCACACAGTGCCTTGTATTTTTAGGGCATGACTGAGTTTATGATCTACTGCATTCACTTTCTTTAATTTCTGGCATTTTATCTTCATATTGGCCAAATCTGCTAGTCATGCTTTCCATTGAATTTTTCAAACCTTGTATTTGTGCTTGCTTTTCATAATTTCTAATTCTCTACCATTCCTATTTTGTTTTCTTTAACACATTTAGTTTGTTTCTTTAAGCTCACTGAGAATCTTTTTTCTGTTAAATAAAATCCTCTTCAAGCTCATATCTTTTGAAATTGCTTATGTGTCCTCTTTGAGCTCTTCAAACATTTTGACTATTTGACTTTGAAGTTCTTTGCCTGTAACTTACACTTCACTGTCTATGAGACCAGCTTTGCAGAGGCTGTTTGGAGAATCTTGTTGCCTTGCTTTCTCATGTGTCTTTTGTTTGGGGGCTATAGGTTGAAGATCAGTTAGGGTAGAGAAACTCTGTCCTTTTAGTTAGACTCTGTCTCCCTTGACGTGTGCTTTTGTTTGGTTATGTTTTGGTATTTGCACTGCTCTTCAGTCAGCTCAGTGTACTGTCTGAGGGTCCTCTAAGAATCCAACTTTCTTCTCAGGCTTGTGTTTACAGAGACAAGACATCCTCACTATGAGCTGGAGTCAGCATTCCAAACCGTTCTGGTTTTTTCTTTGTGTTGTCTTGAGTTTCTTCAGTTGCTCTGTGATTTCTAGATTTCCTGTCAATTGTTTCATAATTTCTGGAGCTGCTCTTTTTCTCTTTTGCTAAATTGTTGTTTTCCAGGAATCTGGATTCCACGTCCTGGAGAGACTGTGACATGCTGCTGGTCTTCACTCTGATATTTGTTTTTAAATATTATTTATACAAGGATGAATCTAAAAGTGTACATTTTATTTCTTCTTACTTTAACTTTTCTGTTTATGTGTTATTTAATTATAAAACAGAATGAGAAATCATATCTAGCAAGGTTTCATATGGAAAAATATTTCCTCACTGAATGTCAAATACATTGGAACAATCTCAGAATGAGTGGTATATTAATTTGCATTTCAAACCGAAAAGACTACTGAGAACAAAAGTCTCAGTATCTAGAAAGGATAATTCAACAAGATTCTGAGGTTTCTTTCTTTGGGGAGGAAGAGCGTGAACCCAAGACCTCCTATCACTGAGCTTCATCCCCAGCCCTAACAGTCTCTGTTTTGAGGAAATAGCAGATTTTCAGATAATTTCACCAAGAAATAACTAGGAAAAAGATGTCTTGCTTTTGAAAACATCAAGGGTTTCACAGTGCCAGGCCATGTTTGGATGTGTTTGACTGTCACCCCAGGGTACACACGTGAAGCCTGGTCCTCAGCTGGGGTACTGGCCGGTGATTTCAGAGGTTCTCGCCTAGAAGGGATGCCGGTCTCCCAGAGTACACACTCAAGAAAGCACGTTGTTGAAATCCTAAGCCTGCCTGACTTGCAGTCCTGCTTCTGGCTTGGGAATGTGACTTTTCCATCTCAAGCATCCTTCTTCCACCTTGAGGTCCTCACCAGAGCCAGGCTAACACTACTGCTATGCCACTGAACCTCCTGTGTCCTTGAGCCATACAGAGTGCTGCTTGCTCTGGAAACTAAGCTAAGTTCTCCTGGCAAGCGTTCTTCCCTGACAGGTTAAAGGCTTTCAACTGAAGGAATCGGGCTGTTTTCCTCTATGACATGTTCTGGCCCCAGTGCCCCCTCCAGACAGATCTGGACCAACCCATGCACCTTAAAGGAAGATGGTAGGTGCTGGGGCCAGAGGCTGGGATCTGAACACCCAGCCACTCTGTCTTTTTATGACACTGTCTTCAATATTCTTCACATCCCCAAAGAATGAACGGGCTATTCCCCAACCCTGCAAATGGCAGCTTGTGATTCATGGAGTTAGTCTAATTAGAAATATGAAATATCTCAGAAATACATTAGACATTATCAGCGTGTTATTTGTCAAGACCAGACATTTGAACACTTATGACTCACCAATTTCCATCGCAATATCTTGATCCATTCATCAGCTTCTACTCCTGTCTTTGCACAGAGATAAAACGTCCTGAATGGAAATACTAAGCTGACAAGACAAGAGAAGGAATGTAAGATGCTTCAGAGGAATGGAACACTAATTACAGTGTCCCAAGGGAAAAACATTTAAAAGCCTCTAGGTGAGTAGTAACTTGAAGAACTGGCATATACAGTAAAACTGTAGAAATGTCTAGGAAATCAGACTCATGGTATTATGAGCAAGATTTATGTTTAATGAGACTTCAAGAAGAAAAGAACAAATACAGGACACTCCTTTGTCCTTTATGAATATGTCTTAGGCTGAGGACAATACTTACATGTTTATTCAGCTGAACCCTCAAACAATTCAGAACTTGAGCTATGATACAAAGACTACACAAGAGAGAGAATGAAGTTTTCTGAAAAAACTCACTCGTGCTCGCTTACCCAAGGACAAGTCTGCCTTCTGTGGAAGCAAGCAGTTAAGCCATGAACCGAGACAGTAAAACCCCTCAGCTATTACTTGGCACATTTCTGGCCATGGAAGGAAAATGAACTTTCCTACTGGCGTGAAGGGCCTTTCTCAGTATATGGTACCTTGCCGCCTGACCTCTGGTCACAGGTCAAAATCATGAGTGACAAGTTCTGATGCAAAGAACTAAGTCTTTTCCTTTCCTGAAAAAATCCCTTAACTAAAACTCTGAAGTTCAGAAGGTGTCCACTGCCATAAGGCCTAAGCAGCACGTTTGTTGGCCCCAGTCAGCCTTGGGTAGATAAGCAGAAGCCCGTGTGTGGCAGGCAAGACCTTGAGGCAAGAGGCCTCGGGGGAGCAGCCCCGCGGGCAGTGAGGAACTGCGTGCCCCATGCCCAGACGCTGTTGCTGTTCATTAACACAGATAAATCTCCTTGCCTTCCCAGGCAAGAGCCACTAAGTAGTTTAAGCCACCGTCACTGTCCCAGCCTCCCTGCTCCTGGGGACAGTGCTGTCACTCAGTCATGGCCAACGGGACACAAGGGAAGATCTACAGGGGGTTCTGGGAAACAGGCCTTCCTGAGAAGGAACGGGCATGGCCAGCACCATCCCTGCATCTTCTTCAAGCTGTGCACCCCCGGGGGCCTGAGCTGGGAGTTGGAGCAGCCACTCGGACATGAGCAGCCAGGAGACAGGAGTCGCTGGATGGGCCTGCCGGGGAGGCCCTGGCACTGGGCGCCCTGTTCTGTGAGAAACATGAACGTCTGCGGCTCACAAGGCGCCTCCGCAGAGAGTCCAGAAGATACTGTGTTGGCTGATAGAGAAGGGACACAGATTTCCTCAGGGGTAGCAATGACGCCCAGTTCCACAGCTGATACTGACTTTAGGAGCGACTCAAGTCTAGACATGATGCTCCCAACCCGCTTTCACTGAATCAGAAAGCAACAAGCGGGTCCATAAAGACAAAGCCAGTGTGGCAACACACTGGAAACCTGGGTGAGGGGTGTTTGTCTTCCAACTTGTCTATGCCTGAGAAACTTCAAAGCAAAAGCTGATGAGCAACACGCAGCAGCTTTCCCCAGTCCTCTTCTGCAGATCACAAGGGATTCGCAATGCACTGATGATGTGTGAACAAAACCCTTATGTGCCATCTGCAAGAAACTGCTGTAACAATATAAATCAGCCCTGATTGGAGGAAAACACATTACTAAACTGGGGGAGGCTCCCGGAAACAAGGTTCCCTGTGGCCAGCAGAGCGCGTGTCCCGCCCCGCCTTCCCAGACTCCCGCCCCATTCCCCCGTGAACGCCACGACCCGCAGAGCACGCGTGGGTGGACACTGAGACGCGCAGCTTTAGCCTGAACCCTAAAAAGGATAGGGCAAGATTTTAAAAGCATTTCTTTTATAAAATCAACTTACCAAAAACAGTTTACCCTTTCCTGCGAATAATCAAATTGGACAGCAGAGCACTCGGTGAGGTCTAGGATCCGAATTGGTTCTGGTGACTGAAAGGGGAAAAAAAGCAACCTGGGTCATCCTAAGAAGAAACACACAAAGCTGTCATCTATGCCCCAACAAGTCTTCTAGTAGCTGAGACTGTCACCCTTCGCATCACTCAGGCCTGGGACTGGAAAGGCTTAAGGGAGGTCACGCCTTGCAGCTTCGGAAATCAGCCTTTCAGGACTGAGCACCGGGTCGCTGCCATCATCTGTTCCCCCTGGATGGGGGTGGAAAGGCATCCTCTTCTCCTGCCTATTCTAACTTTTACTTCCTCAGAGTTTGTATAAGGAAAGTGGCATAATAAACAGGCATGGCAGATAGATATATTTTTAAGAAAGCGGGAAATTGCTGCAGAAAGAGAGTTAATATATTGTGATAAAAGAAAATCCACTCCCCTAAGCAGAGGGAATTAGTGTCCTGGAGAGATATAGTTGGTCAGCCCAAGCGGCAGCTTCAGGGATACACATCTCATCTTAGAAAGAGTTCTGCTCGAAGTAGGAATTAGAAACTCCCATCTCCAGTAATATATTGTTTCAAGTAGGCATAAGGAAAATCCGATTTTAAAAGCTGATGTTTCTTAGTGGCCTGTATGTCCATTGACCATTGAACAGATAAAGAAAATGTGTTATGTATACACAATAGAGTACTACTCAGCCGTAAAGAATGATAAACTTGAGTCATTCATAGGAAAATGAATCAGCTTGAGGCCACAATGTTAAGTGAAATAAATCACATACAGAAGGTTAAATATTGCATGGCTTCTCTTATATGAGAAACCCAAAGTATAAATAAAGAGCAAAATAAAATATAGGTAATGGGAAGCAGGGAAATGGATCTTTTGCAAATGGGAAGGGGACCGAGAGATGGAAGAAGGGCATCGAGGAAGAGAAGAGAGAGTTAAAGAACTGAGACGCATTATGTACTGCACCAGCTTCCCACAAGGAATGGAGTCATTATGTACTACAAACATAGACTAATAAAAAATTAAAATTTGCTTTTAAAAAGCAGATGTGCCTTCATCTAGAGGCCGATTTTAAGGTGAAAATGCAGGATCACATCCCTCACCATCTGGTCTTTGAAGTATTTCAATTCATTTCTGTGCAAAGTGAACCATCTTGTTTTCCAAGTCTGAGAAAAAAAAAAATAAAACACATAGGTTTTGAATACAAGAACCCAATATTTGAACTAGATTTATTTTTGTTTTAAAAGTGCCTAAAAGATTAGACAAAATAAGTCAGAAAATACTTTTTTTTTCAGATTTCAAGATATCTACAAAAATTAAAATGATGCCACACATTAAGTTTATAATAGTGGTAGAGATGGTGTTAATTAGCTCATTTAAACAAATAAAAAGAAACAGCCTATCATAAACATTCAAGATGACTTATAACAAATTACTATAGCTTCTACTTTGTTAGCTTTATAATAAAAATAGATGCACCTCTGAGCACCTACTAGGAATTATATACTCAGAAATATTTTTATACATTTATTTATATGTATTCTTAGAAGTACCTTTATGGTTTACTTTATTTACACATATATTATAGCCAGTCCTCACATAACAATACCAAATACTACTTTTGTCTTACAAATACATCCAAGCGCACTGTCTTCTAACCCTTGCCGAAGACCAGCAGGATGTGGCACAAAGCGAGTTACCTGTGATCACCTCAGTACCAGCAGAGCCTGAGCTACCCTGGGGGCGGTGTGCTGGCTTCTGAGGGGTGATGGGGATCTGAAGTCACGTGCGATGTGGAAGTGAGTGCTCCCTGTCCCTGGGGAGACTCGGTGTGGTGGGGACTGGGATAACTAATCCCCTAGGTGGGACTCCAGTGTGGTGAGTGTGCCGAGTCCTAGAGCCTCGAGCCTTGGACAGCCAGGAGGTGTCCACAGCCCAGGGAGATGAAGCAGGAGCTCCAGGGGCAGCCAAGGGCGGGGTCTGGATGCTGGGCTTGCAAAATCCCGCAGTGTGTTTTCCTCAGGATCTTACGGCTTCATCTTACCAGCGTCAGGCACGTTTCCGTCTGATTACATAAAAGCTAATATTTTATATAATCCTGAACTCTTTGTTTAAAAGGGAAAAAGGACAGGACAGACGGCTCTCAGGTGGACTCGCTGCCTTGGGCTCAGCTTCCCTAACTGCCCTCCCGCATGTTCTCACTGCTGCCAGCGCCTCTGCAGAGCTCTGCCCAGGAATCGGTCAGACTGCTTTCCCGGGTGCTGACTAAGCATCACAAAAGGGACTCTTGACATAGACACATCGTGTAAGTGGGTTGAAATGAGTTGGCAGCAATGCTTTTAACAAAAACACTATCAACGGGAGAACCAGGAGCTGCTTCTCCGGCCGTGGGGAAACGCGTGCTGCTCACCTTGACCAGGCCGCCCTGCTTGGTGAGGTAGCCCTCCTTGGTGCCCAGCTGCAAGAGAAAGAAGCCCCGTGAGCCCGGCGTGGCCACAGCCTAACATCTGCCTGGCAGTTCTTGGCCTACTTTAAAAGGCAAAGCAGGCTGCCTCGATTTTTCCAGGATCAGCTCCGTTTTTCACCTGGCCCCGGAATTGCCCGAGGCCTGAAGCACTGTCCATGGGTCCTTTGCTGTCCTTCTGCACCAATGGCCATGACAGAAGGGCACCCTACTGACCACATCAAGCAGTCTGCAGACTGGACCGTGCTGCCCCTCTGAGGTCTATGTTCGTGAAAGTGCTATATGCGAGGGGCAGCTGGATAGGTGCAGGGGCCAGCACGTCTCAGCCTCCCGTCCACAGCCCTGCGTCCTGGACCCCACTAACCACGGACAGAGAGTGTTTGGAAAAAGCCGTTCTGAAGATGCGCAGATGTGTTCTTGTCATTGCACCTTAAACCATGCAGCCCAGTCACGACCTGCACCACCCTGACAGCGTCGAGTGTCACACAGTCCCTAGAGAGGGGGCTGTGTGGGTTGTGCCATGGTACACAGGGACCTGGGCATCTGAGGATCAGCACTGCTGGGGCCTGAGACCCCTGCCTCACAGACACCAGGGAGCTGTGTGTTGGGAAAGCCAGGTTAAGGGAACAACGCAAAGATCCTGTCACCTTGTGGGGGTCCCAGAGCTGCACTGGGCAAAATGTCCTGCGTGTTTCCAGAGGGTGCTCAGAAGGAGCAGCCCTGCCCTTCCTCACACACAGGGTGCTCGGAACCCAAATTCCACAGAACAGAGACCCGGGGTGCAGATTCACCCACATCTTGCGTAGCCAAGGGGACTTGAGGGCAGTGACCAGTTTCTCTTAGCAATCTCGGCAGCAGGGCCACAAACACAAGGAGGGTAGAGGCTGTGTGAGGGTACAGGGTCATGTGACAAGGAGCCTAAGGTCAAGAGGCATCTAATCTCACAAATGTCTGTGGAGAACGAATTCCAGGTAGGGTGTTTCATTCATAATATGCCTTACGTTGTTAAGGAAAAATGAATAAAAACTGGGAAATGACTTGGGTGACGTCAGGATTCTTGGTACGGGAGTTTCCAGAGTATTTCTTCCTGAGGTGAATGCTCCCTCCGGTAAAAACAGGAACCACTGCTACCACACCGAGAGTCCGGGCAGGAAGTGGCACAGCTGTCTACACAGAGCTCAGGGCATAAATGTCTGGAGCCGCCCAGGTGCTCGAGTCTGGGTAACCAATCACAAACCAACTTCCTTTATTCTGATGCTGAAGAGCTTGGACCCAGCTGAGTTGAGTTTAGGTATCAAATCATGACAATGGCAAAATTGTCACGTTGGATTGCTGAGGTAAATGTCTATAGAGAAACAATAACTCAGAGCAATCTGTTATACGGAAGCCCTGGTAGAATCATTCACTGAGGTCAAGCTGAGGAGAATCCCTTATCCGGCAATACGCTGCAGGTTAGGTTGGGGATTTTGTGTGGTTCTGATGCCTGGAGGGGTGTGAGAGGGAAGCATTGAGAATACTCATTTCATCCAGGATCTCAGGAGGTAAGAAATAAAACAATTAGACACAGGTTCATCTTCCAAAAACTGTATGATTGGTAACAAGAAAGACATCAGTAAGAGCCCAGGTTGGAGACCGGCCTCCTTGGCTGCCGTTGCCTTTGCTGTGGCTGAAAGCCGGTAGGAAGGGGAGGCGTGGAGGGTGTCAGTGTGAGGGGTCATCTGCATGGACAATACCCGTGCAGCAACCGGGGTGGTGGTTCAGCGGCACATGGGATGTGGCAAGTGGGGCTGTGAGTCTCACAAAAATGGAGTGGGAAACCAGAATGAGTCTTGTGGCACTGGGTTAGGATAGGGGTGTAGGTGTGAACCAAGGAGGTGTGGGCAGAGGGACCGATAAGAAGATGAATCAATAGGTAGATCAATAGATAGTAAGACAGGCAGGCATAGGTACGGGCCCCTATGTGGCTGCGTGACTATTTTCCCTGATCCTGTTCACTGACTGGGTGAGACAGCGACATCCCAGTAAGAATAAGCATGTAGTGCTCAAGTACTAATGCTTAAAGTGCCACTTTTCAGGAAAAAAAAAAAGGAGCAAGATTTCTTGGAGAAATAGAAGTTTCCAGAATTGGGCACAGGAAAACACAAGAAAGCAGAGGACATCTCGTTCCATCAGAAAGTAAGGACGTTATGAAAGCATTCAGAACCTGTAGGGGCACAGCAGCCACGTCAAAAGGGCTGCTGCTGGCCAGGTCTGAAATTTTGAAAAATGAGAATAAATAATAATAGTCATGATTATAACCCACTGTAACAAAAATAAAAGAGGGGAAACGTGTTGACGATAAAAAGCTTTTCCTTACTGTAGATGACAACAGATGCACATGAAGGAACGGGAGAATTGGGGGCTGTTTGCAACAATCACGGTGAGGAACAAAAGGGTGAAGACACCTCCGTAAACCAGCACCGGTGGGTGAACCTGCATGAGGAGCGGGGCACTCACAAAGTCTCCAGTAGCTTCCCCAAGAACTTAATAGGGAGACACAAGACCCACAGTGGAGCAACCTGGCACCGAGACACCACACTGGGACAAACTGCAACAGGCCAGGATGCAGAGAGAGGCGCAGGTGTCCCTCAGGGCCCTGCTGAGCCCATCACCAGGTCTGCTTGGGACCCAGTGCTGGAAGAACCAAAGCAGAAGAAAGGCCACTCTGCAACCCTTATGACCTTAGGAAGGGCCTGAGTCATGCAGTCAGGAGAAACTGAGGCAGTGTCAGGGCAGGAGCTCCTGAGGCAGCAGCGGAAATATGAGCTGCGGAAGAGGAGTGCGCTTTCTGCCTCTTGAGCAAAGGGTATTTCGAGGACACTGGTGAAGCCCCAGGGATCTGCAGGTAAGGTGTAGGTGGATCAGGGTTAATTCCTGACCGGGCTCAGTGCAGCCACCGGGAAAACGCTCCGGTCTGTAGGAAAACAGAGGGCAGCCTCAGAGCCAGCACAGCAGGAGGCCAGCTGCCCTCAGGTGGCTCAGGAAAAACGAATTCCTCATGCTATTCCTCCAATTACTCTGTAAAGTTGAAATTTTAAAAACTAAAAATAGAATGTGAAAACGTAATCAAGTGTTTTCTAAGTAAATTGGTATGGTCAAATAATGGGATATTAGGAAATTTGCTTAATGATGTTTCAGAAAACCGTGTAATCACAGAGACGGCGCTCACCACAACGCGGCGCTCATCCCACACACGGTGTACACACGGTGGAAGCTCGTAGAGTTCCACAGGCCGCACGCACACATACGGAGGGACAAACACAAAAACGAGGAGCGCGTCAAAGGCAAAACATCGGAAACGCCCGTGTGTCAGGGCCGCGTGCGGGAACAGCAGCTGAGCGCGGTCAGAGATCACAGATGGAGAGGGGAAGATGCTGCACTAGCAAAGGAAACGGTGTTAGACAAGAGAGTTTCAGAGACCACAAAAGGGAAGCTAGGAAAGCTCACATCTTCAGTGACATCTGGGAATTTGAAATAAACGACCGCATTTTATCTCTGCCAGCAAAACTGCCTGGTTGTTCCCATTCAACATGTTCAAAACTGAGTCCCTTCTCCGGTCCCTAAGCCCCTCCTGCAGCCTTGGGCACTCGTGG